>OMLB01045710.1:7544-20827 GCA_900302555.1 Myripristis jacobus | reverse complement strand
CTGGGAGGAATACCTGCATACTGTAGCACAGGAGGGCTCAGGTAAAGAGTGAGGGCTTCGATCCCTGCGGCCTGCAGGTCAACCTTTAAGTAATGATAGATGAGCCAGGGCTCCACTAGATCCCCATTGACTGCATTCTCTGATGTTAATGGCCTCTGATACTCTGATAGACAGAAGAATGTCCAGGGATAAATCATTCAGAGGTCATCGCTGGAGCTGTCACTCATGTTCTTGGACGACCGTCTGTCTGGCTCCTTTTTACTATTCCCTGTCTTGTACTCTCGCTGTCTGTCCGCTCTTTTATTAATTTATTTTTTTCCCCTCTATCTTTCTGTCTGCATTACCCTCTCTTGGTTTGTCCATGTCTTTTACAATCTCTCTCTTCATCTGTCTACTGCCACGTTTCACACACTTTACCCTCGGTTCAACACTCTTGTGTATCTTTTTCACATCTCTAGACGTTGCTTGCCATCTCTACGAGCCTCCTTCCCACAAAGGAGCAATGCATCCCAGTTGTGGGTTTTTCTCCCCCCCGCCAAGAATCATAAGGTTAAAATTCGCTACCTGGATTTGAAAGTCTGAAAGGCTCAGCAATATGATTGAGAGATCTTAGATTCCTTTCTTCTTCTCTCTCTCTCTCTCTCTCTCTCTTCTCTGACTGGCATAAGCCCTTTAAGGAAGGCTACAATGTCAGTTGTAATGGGAACATTTCATTTCATTAAACACACTCAACTGTGTCCACTGAGAGAATGATTGTTGTTTTGATATATGAGGATTAATTATTAACAAATGACATGGTGGCGCTTGTTGCCTGCCTGATACTCTGATGGGCACAAGCACACAAAGCTGTGCACACGCAAGGATGCATACACATGTGGCGATGCACACTCGCACACATGTGCAAGGACACGCACGCACGCACACACACACACAGGGTGCAATTTCCCCCAACAAACACATCTTATAAAATAGATTTCCAGTAATTACTGCTGTCATCACATATTCCTTTTCTCTTTATTTTCTCCTGGCTGTTGTAGGTTTAAGTGGCTGTTCTGTGGAACAAGACAAGCAGTGGTCCATAATGAAGTGTTTAATATTTGATGCCATTGGATTTCACAGCTAATAAAAGCTGTGTGCGTGCCTCCATTAGCCCTCTGTCCAGGCTTGAGAACAGTGCTGCATGGCTGCACAGTGTAAATCACAATCTGTCCACTGCCAGCTAATAGGACAACCAAAAAATCTGTCATGATAGAAAGTTACAGTACATACACTATGCAAGACTCTTACAATCACCAATTATAAATTATTCAGACCAGTGCTTGTGCTGTTTTGATGCATGACTGTTGGGCTGTGGCAGGGGACATGGAGATGTTTTGTTAAAGGAGAGACTTGGGGGAGTTTTATTACTTAAAGAATCTTTGCAAGGTGTGAGAGACTTCTCTGTTGGCGCTATGTGTGTGTGTGTGTGTGAGAGAGAGAGAGAGAGAGAGAGAGAGAGAGAGAGAGAGAGAGAGAGTCAGGTGAGAGTGAGACAGCCCTAACAAGAGAGAAGAGGAAGCTCACTGAGAAGACAGGGCTTGCTCCTTTATCCCATGAGACATTGCTCCACTGTGCACATTTGATTCCCAGTGCAACATCTAGCTGAGGAAGAAAAGACGAATGAAGCCTGTGTTCAGATATGACTGCAGCTGGATGCATTTTGACTGTTTTATACCCAGTCATGTTTTGGCGCATGTTTTCATGTATTTATGAATGCACTCCTAACGCTGACTCTTTTTCTTTACATGTCCCTTCCCTGTGCCTTGCTGACTTCCTCCAAACCAGGTAAGGCAAAAAAAAAAATTCTTTATTTACGAAAATAGCAGGATGACACAGCCCCCTTCTTTCTCTTTCACACTCACTCTCCTTAGCTATCTCTCTTTCATTTCCTTTTCTTCCCCCTCTCTGTCTGTCTGCCTCATGCCTCCCCAGAGGGACTGACTAAGAATCTAAGGGCCAACATAAGCTGGTATTACAAGGCCAATGAAAAAAGTAGCAACTTTCATTGATTTGCAGAGAGAGGAGAGAAGTGGGTGAGGGAAAAGGTAGGTTAACTGTTTAGGTACATGGCAGGTGTGAGCCAAGCAGATTGCATTGCCTTATTTTGGGTTGTTTTCATGGGGCCTCGTGCTCTCATATATCACCTTCAGTAAACACACGGGTTTCTTTGAGAGGAGGAGATTCTTCTGGAAAACACACACAAACATGGTGTGTAAACAGTCATTAATTGCTGCCTGCATGTTGAATTAGGGCAAGTCCCATTCCAACGGTTGTCCCCCCTTTCATACGGAGCAGTATACCCTGCAGCGCTGGTAAAAAAAAAGAAAAGGCAAAAGCAGTGACAAAGGCTAGCATATTAGTGCAATGTGACTGTGTGTATGTGTGTGCGTGTGTGTGTGTTGGTGCATATGCCAGTTCGTAGCATGCATGTGCACACATCCTTATATCTGTGAATGTGTGTGGATGCATATAAATGCATGAAAATGTGCGGGTAATGTGAATCATGTGTGCTTATGTATGTGTGTGCGTGTGTGTGTATCAGGGCAGGGCAGAGGACACAGGGGCATCTCCTGCAGGAGCAGCAGCAGCCACCCTGCTGTGATCAGAAGGTCTTTAATCAGGGGGAGCCACAGAGCTGCACTCAGCCTGAGCCGCAGCCTGCATTTTGCGAGCTATTCACCCACTGCATCTTTCTATACCGCAGCTCCCACAAGCCCCTGCTCACTGACAGAAGGTCTCGGCACATCTCTCATAAGGGTCACAGGGCAATTCACATGCTCACTACTCTCACAAGATTATAGTTGTATGTGACAACTGTTGTATAGGCCTCCATATTTAGAAAGCTCACATGTCATGGCGATACTTTGGCCAGCGCTTTATTGAGATAGAGCAGGAACGCAGGCGTAAATGCACTCAAGACACGCTGAACATTTTCATCGCTCAAACTACCTTGAGCGGTGGTCAGAGAGGCACATTAACAGACAAGAACAAAGTAATAAAACATTACTTCTCCAGTGCTTACCGATCTGGCCCTGGAAGCGCACGCAAATCAAACAAGTGTCAGGTAGTTTGGATAGTTATATTTCCAGGTGAAGTGATATATGAACAGGCTGTGTTTTACACTGGAAAAAGAAATCAAATTTCAGTGTGTGTATATTAGAGATACATTTCAAACGAGACCGTAAATCAGAGTTTCCGTCGGTGCCCGTCCACGTGTCCTAGAAGATTTCTTTGTCTTGGATGAATGGGAGAAATTCTGGTCAAATATTATCTGTGTTTATTGATCTTAAAAATAATTCATGGGAAGGATGTCTTCGTCAAGGCATGCAGTTTTATAATATTCTTTATGGAAAAGTAGGCTGCCTTTGCTTAAAAATTATATTCCAAGTAAAATCCCATCAATAGAGTTACATGCGTTTTTTTTGGCATTTCTGCTTTATTTCACAGTCACGGTGGAGGGAGACAGGAAGGGCAGGGGGGAGAGAGGGAAAAACATGCAGCAAATGGCCTGAGGTTGGATTTGAACCCAGGATGCTGCGATCAGGACTCAGCCTTGGTGCACGGTGTGCGCTCGTATCCGATGAGCCACCGGGGCGCCCCCATAGACTTGTATGCATAACGCCGTTTCAGAAATAAATAAAGAAATATTGTTGTGTTGGGTCAGCACATAAACACAAAGAATTTCCTCCAGCTTTAGGTGTAAAATAGATGAAACAGAATAAAAATTATTTGAAAAAAAAACCCCCAAAAAAACAATACATGTAGGCCTGTCTGGCTCGTAACAGTTTAACAACAGTGTGCTGCTGCCGACCTGGAATCAAATAATTGTTCTGTTCGCTATGAACTTTTCTCAGATAAAGTAAAATAGACTAAAAATTCTTTGAAAACAAACCAAAAAAATAACCACAACTCACTGCTGGCTCATATCATTTTACTTCTTACACCATTTAATTTGTGCACACTTTATCAGAGTGAAACAACAGTGACACAAATGTAATGGTTGTTTCGGTTCATTGCATGGGCTATATGGCCAACACATTCATAACAAACATGAAGAATCATTTTTTGAAATAGATGGATATGTTGAAATTTAATTTTAAATTTTAGTTAGTTTTAATACAATTCAAATCGTGCTCATAGATATTTCACCATTGTGACCACAGAGATTTAAATCTGTCGGGCTTCAACAGATTTTCCCAGGAAAAACACGGCAATGACTGGATAACGGAAACACAGCCGTAAATGTAGACGTATCCATACAGTCTGAGCACAAGATGAATGTTAACCTCAGTTGTGTGAAGAGTCAGCCCGCTCTGCCTGTCCACAAATAGACTGAAGTGGAAAGATCCCGCAGATACTATCACACAAGCTGTATTCCAGGGCGACACTGATCAGATATGCAGCAGGGAGAGTTCAATTTGAAGATAGCTATAAAGACTCATATTCCCTGCTAAGGAAATGGCGCTCCCCTTCCAATTATATTTAGATTAGAGAGCTGGAGCTTGCTGGTGTTAGAGCTATTATTTAGGGAGGTGTAAAGGTTAGAAAGACTCCCCTGAGTAACCACATTCAGCACAGTAATTAGCCAGGGAACCAGGGACATTACTGTACAGTACTGTATATGTTTCTCTTCCTCTCTCTCTCATTCTTTCACACTCTATCTTTTGCATGCACAGGCACATCACTGAATGATCGTTGAGGTAATTAGACTGTTGAGGAGTCAGTGGTGCTTCAGATGGTAAAGCCCTCAACAGCTCTAATTTTACACACTTTGAAGACCATGAAAGTCTAACTTGACCTAAGCAACATTACCCCTATTTACATTGCAAGTGAATGGCCTGTGATGGTGCACAAAACACAGCGACTGCACTTTGCTTTGGCATGACTCAGTGTTCATTTTCAAACTCCGAATATTTATTATCAAGTGGCTTCCTTATTTTTGAGGCCACCAGCGTTTTGAAGCCCAGAGTGTTTGGCAGTGTCAGTAAACAGAGCTGTTCATATGAAGTGTCAGGACCATGTGGGTTGCATTCATGTGTTTGACGGTGAGAGTGGTACTTCTCCCCTCTAAAGAGGGCAAATAAGGTAGATGAGGATGAGAATATTGCAAAAACTGTCCATTTTATACTTTCGACACTCTCTTCAGATGTCAATATGCCAGTCCTCCCTCACTGCTTTCATTCATTGTGACTGTAACATCTTAACCTAGTCGAACGCTGATTTTGCAAGATCACTTTGTTTGACTTGCAAAACCATCTGGGCACATGCCAACCAGAGCCTCACCAACAGCTATCGAATGGCTGGACCAAATCAGCGTCCTTTCAGGAACATCGGGCATGGTTTCGATCAGGGGTGGGGGACCAGGAGTCTGCAGGTTTTCATTCCAACCAAAAACTACACCTGTGGATTTCACTGATTAGCTCCTCCTCTCTGCTTGAAGGTGAGGTAATCAGTGAAATCACTTGGTGCAGTTTTTGGCACAGATCTCCCTACCAATGGGCAAGATGATGACAACCGGGGGATAGTTAGCATTGTAGTGTGGTTTGGCGTAAATTTTCCTCACAAAAGTGGCAAGAATCGTAAACTGATACGCCTAACTAGGTAGCGATGCTTACCACTTTCACATCACAGCTGATACTGCTTGTTTAGCTTTGGCGGTCTCATGCTGCGTCACGTGGTTCGTTTGTCTGACAGGACGAGGTGGCTAACGATAGACAGATGGTTGATCCAGTCGCTGCGATTTCTATTTGGAAATAGTCATCGCTAATGTCCCTATTCCAAATGACTGGAACCCAACAGTGTCCAGACTGTTTTGTGAAGTGAGCCGTGGAAATGAAATTGGCTGATGGTTGTGCGAGGCTTGCGATGTGTCAGAGCCGTGTTTTCTATATATAGATCCCCTGTCTGCTTGTGTCACCCGTGTCTGTGGGCCAACATGTATAACCCCGCTGTCTCAACGATATGGCTCAGGAAAATACTCAAAGCAAACAGGCTGCAATGAGAAACTGTGACCTCGGTTACCTTTCTAAGCTTGTCTGTCAGATAAAAAAAAAAGAAACTTCTTTAGCAAGTGAAGAAGACCAACGCACGTCAAATCCCGGGTTTCTGAGGATGACTCAGGAGCTTTTGTCAAATGAACGAGGTATGGATGTGAATTTGTGAAATAGCAGTAGATATGGAAGTTTTGTCAGGAAGTGCTAGACTGCTTGTCCTCCTGCCAGCATGGGAAACAGATAGGAGGTTTTATGTCCTGATCCCTGCGCAATGTGGGCAGAGACACAAACCAAACACATTTTTCACCACGGTTGTGACACAAGAACAACAGAGGACATACCCACACACTGTACAACGCAGTGGAGTTTTTTTGTGTGTATGTGTGTGTTTGTGATTCTGGAGGACAGTGAAGTGACTCTCACACTTGACATCACACAAACGGAGTGAAAGGATGTTTACAGTATTATCTCCGCCATGGTTGACAAAGTGACAGTGTGTCCACAGATTCTTGCACAGACAGGAAACTCACACGTCAAGCTGTTGGTCAGACCTTGATCCTACAAGCCTCTACAAACTTCCTGTGAAGGAGAACTTGTTATCCCTGCTAAGTCAAAACATTTGGAGTGGTAGACAATCTCTCAAGTTTCAGGATGGCCATATAAAGAAAAGTGTCATCTTGTCTGGAAGAATGTCAGCTTTAGTGTCTCTAGGAGAAATGCACATTTCATCTTCAACTAAGATACTATTTCACTCATCGTTTAGTGATTTCCAAAAGTAGCAAAGCATAATATCTTTTTTCCCTCTTATGCCAAAGTTGCTGGGTCTTGCTCTTACAAGAGGATTTTTGGGGCAAAGTGAGTTCCCTAAGCTCTTGTGAGTTTGCATTTCCACCACACCCCAGCAACAGCAAACAGTGGTCATTCTGCTGTGACTGACAACAGCAAATCAGTAAACATGGCAGACGTCGAAGCCGGGGGCTATCTTCATGATAACGTACAACTGTGCCGCTTTGGTTTCGGATGAGAGATGGGAGAAGGTGGAGATGAGATTGAGAAGCAATAACTGAAAAGAAGAAACTTTGACCTAGAGTCATGGAAACCAATGGCGGCATGGTGTGAAGCCTCAAAAAAAGCCGATCATTAGCTGATTATTATTATCTTCAATTACTAAGCGAACAATCTTTTAATAGAATGGTCTCTTGATAAGTTTCTGTTTGCAGCTTCTCACTTTTTACAAATGTCAGGGGTGATGCTTTACACTTTATGCTGGCTGTGTCTTACATTTAATCAGTCAGCGGTGTTCGGCGCTGAAACTCCAGCCCACAGTCCCCGGGAACCTGGAGAGTACTTTGAACAGAGAAAAAAAACTCTGCACATCTGTTTCACGAGACAGGCGCTTTAGAGGGGGACGCAAATAAACTCTTGCACACTGTTTAACTTGCAGTGATACATTTAACTTTTCAGTACTAGACCTTTATCAGGCAAATGGTTAATGACAATGGAATGCCATCCTCAACAGGGAGGGGTAGTTATGAGTTTTTTACTTGTTTAGCTCTATAGATATGCTCCTGCAGGGACTGTTATGGGGCCCAGGAACTCAGCCTGTGTGGGAAAAACAGGGACTGGTTCCTCAGGTGGAAACAGGGGTAAGGATTCCTCGTTCCTGAAAAGGGTTCCTGTAGGTTCCTACACTGGAAAAAGGGCCCAGTAAGAGTCAAACTGGAGTCACGGCCCGGGCAATGAGCCGCACGCCGAGAGCAGCGTAGCCTTTTTTTAAACACAGCACACTGGCCCAAGCACGAGCACGTACAGCACACACACACACACACACACACACACACACACTCATTCATACTCACTCACACAAGGTTATTGTTGCTTCAGACATCAGCAGTTTCATCATCGAGCCCTGCCATCGTGCCGGCATATTTTACAACAATTGATGGATTCAGACTGATGAATGAGATATGTCACTGATGGTAAACAGTATGATTTATGAGGGTGATTTCACACTGCTTTCACTCAGGCCTGTTCTCACTACCCGTTTTTTCTCCTCCAGTCTTCACATAGGTTAGACATAAAATGCTGCTTTTTCTCACCCGCATCTACAGTTAGAGGGGGTGACATGCCTTCTACTTTCCTCTGCACTTAGGTTTAATATTTAATACCAGTTCTTGGCTCCTGCATAACAAAGCAGGTGAGCGGGCAATAGAATATGTTAATGCGTAAATAGTTATTCAACGAAACAGCTCCCCAGGTGACACAGAGTGTGGAGAGAAACAGCGAGCGTGTGGAAGGAAAAGTGAGGGAAGGAGGGAACACGGTCTACATGTCAGAAGAAGGAGCCCGAAACATTTTCATTTTTCTGTTGATGCGCTGCGTTTTTGCTGAACTTTTGTCACGGCTGACATGTGGCGTGCACAACACAAAGCAAGCCGCACTTGAAATAACAGAAATAGAAATGCTTGGTATGTAATCTCCTATTGTGTAAGTCAGAGGTGCGAACCGTGCGTGCGATTCCGGGATAGTTCCTCACAAAGAACGGATGGGTTTAAATCGATGCGTGAGGAGGGTGAGCGAAAAGCAATGGGTGACAGTGGGGATATGCATTAAGTGGGGAAAGATTGAGAGCCACTATCTGCACCTGCACACTAAGTCACCGTTTCAATTATTTACTGGAGGAACTTGCCTGGATTAGATTAAAGGCTTTCCGATGATGCGTAAAACACACAAACCTTCAGTTGGGCATACATGTGACCACCTGTGTGTATGTATGTATAATATGTCTGCGCAAGTGTGTGTGTGTGTGTGTGTGTGGTACACGTGTTAATGCAGATTCTCACAGCCAGCAGTGTGATCACCTTCTCGGCAGCATTTATCAGTGGCTTCCAGAGGGTGATGACTCATGCCCTGCAGCTGTATATTTGGCGCTGACACATCAACTATATGTACACATTATAGAATAGAGAATGCAGAATGCATTACACAAACCCATGCGCACAGAATTGCATGCATTTGCAGCACTCCCGGGCATGACCATGCACACACACACACACACACACACACAAACACACGAGGGCAAGGGCAGGAAAAAAATGAGACGACAGGGGCAGGAAGAGGAGAAGGAAGGAAGAAATACCTAACGCTTTCTAATGAAAGTATAAATCAGCATTTGCTCGGAGGGATGAGGAGGACCTAATAGTAATTAAGGAATTGTGGAGTTCAACTATTGAACTCAGATTAGCTGATAATGAGAAAATCAGTGAGTGCGGAGGAAAGGCTCGATGTTCTAGAGGCAATGCAAATATGCTGGTTTGTCTGCTAGTGCTAGCCTAGTTTGATTAATCCGCCGCAGTCGCTTTCACCCATACTGTTTAGAAATAGAATAAATGTTTAGGTGATGTTAAGGCACATACGATGCAGAGGCTTGTGTGTTTGCACCAGTGTTGTCTTGTTTATGTATGACGATGTAGGCCCGCGTCGTGTGTCTGTGTTTGTGTTTGCTCAAAGTCGGTATGAATGCACTGTAATTCCTAGTCTGTGTTTAGGCATGAGTTGTATACGTGTGCACGGATGTGTGTATAAATGCTGGTGCACACTGTATGTGTGAGTGTGTGTGCATAGGAACGCGTGTGGGGGGGACTCTTTCCCTGTCTAACTGGTAGAACGAAAGCTTGGGAGCTCAAACTATAATTAGTCAGAAAAGCCAAGACAGCAGCTGTGAATAATTTAAGATGGCAGTTTATGCAAATGGTCCAAATCTGGGACATGGTGCAGAAGGTGGTAGCATTTTACTGCTGACAGGATGAAACAGAGCTGAGTAGTATATGAGGTGTACAGTCCATACACAGCCAAAACACTGCCAGCGTCACTCCATTAGTTTCACATTTGTATGGGGGATGGAAAATGTGTCTTTTGACAAAGACCTGGCGCCTGTGTGCATGATGCTACTGTGGGCTGTCTTGTGCCGATGATGCGTTTAAAAGACCAAAATAAATAAATAAATAAATCACGATCATCTGGACATTTTGTGATCCTGTAGAGCTTTTTACGACAGATCATGACACTTTTAGAGAAAGCACATCCATTGTTTATTAGTTTGGTTTAGTTTAGTTTGCACAGTCATAAAACAGAAGAGAAGTAGTAAAAGTGCAGTGATAAAACCCCGAAAGAGGAAAGGTTTATGACCTGGAGTCCGTAGACTTCAGTCATTGCTTGATCTCCTCGTGGTTCCGTTCAGTCTTCCTTAACAGAACAAAGAACTTGAGTCTTCTTAAAACCGAGCAGTTTTCCTCTCGCACAGAAACTTTCAAAGTAAAATTTGATCTAAGGTGCAGTTGCCGTCGCCACAGTAGCACAGTGAATCCACCTCATCTTCCACACCCTCAGGTGTCTCAGGGGAGGAAAGTTAGACGTAATGATATTAAAATGGCACTCTTCTGCTTGCTTTGCTCACAGAACACTGCATTAGGGCTTTGAATAGACTTTATTACCTCTCTAATTAGATTGCAATTATGGAATTTTAATATGCGTTATTACATGCAGTACCTGGCACACATCACCACCTACTGAATTCATTTGCTGGTGTGAAGCCATGCTCAGAGAGCTGGTGTGTAGCCATGCTCAGAGAGCTGACAGAGTGGAATTCAAAATAGGCATCAATGAGAAAGTACAATGTAAGCGTGCACATGCTTGGGCACGTGTGCAAGACGAAGCAGAGCACCAGTTTTATTTGATATTCCAGTTTTATCGAGCTTCTGTCATTTAAATGTGGGGGTTGACAGATTCTATCACTGTGGTGTAACCACAGACAGGGCATATTGGCTGGATATGTTCAATAATTATTGCCCCGTAGCGATCATGAGGAGTACTGAGCTTTAGCCAGAATAAAAAGGACCATTGTGGCCATGTCTTAGAGCTGACAAGCACATTGATTTGCATGAATCAAGCTTATATGTATCTCAAATACACCAATGTACCCTCAATCTGCTCAGTCCTTTCTCTTTCATGCTTTGATTCTGTTTTTCTTTTTCTTTTTCTTTCTTTCCTTCTTTCTTTTTCCTTCTTCTTTTATTCTGATTATATGTTTTAATCCCGTGTCTCCCTCTCGCTCCGGATCTCCGCTTTTTGTCTCTTGTGCTGTGCTAGTGGTTTTCTCGTTTTGACATTCACACAGTATCCATAAAATATGCCTCCACATCACTGCTTTGCCATTACACAGGAATGCTGTTTTGAATTCTAACATGTCAGCAGAAAGAGGTTAAAAAACATCAATACCCATAAATCCCCAATATTTGAATATGGATCCAAGTACAAAGGCACTGACCGCAGTAATAACAGCAGCAGGGCTAAACTGTGAGCCACAGCAGAAACTCCTTCACTCAACACTGCATGCTATTATATGTGTGTTTCAAAGGAAGCTGAAGCTGAGTTATAGGGTTTTTTTTTAAGGATAAATGGATTCTAAAGCAAGATCCTTCCTCAGCAAACGGCTGTAGCATTCACAGGTAAAAGTATATTCAAAGATACCGAAATTCATTTTTAGTGTCAAATGTGTTTCATCGTGTTTCAAATGTTTTCCCCCTGAAAAGGCATGTAAATGAGGGCAGGGACAGGGCTGTAGGAGAGAGACTGTTTGGGGGCTGGACCTTATTCCTCAGTGTCAGGTTGTGTATAAGGATGGCAAATGTAGATAGATGATGGAGGGGAGAGAGAGAGACAGAGAGAGGGAACATTTTGTACCTGGCCTCACAAACTCACACACTTGTGGGCGTCCACACTCACACACACACAAACATGCTCTGTTTCTCCTTTTTTCTCACTCACCTCTTTCTCATTGTGACCACTTCACACTCACAACAGGGGTACTATTTGTTTCTCTGAGTGGATTTGCTACTCTCAGTGGGCATCTGAGAAAAAGGGAACTGGAATGACAGAATGAGCACACACTCAAGCACACTCTCCCAGACACACATCTAGAAACAAATAAATAAGCAGCCACTAATAAACAGCATGCTTTCACGCAAATGCACACCCACACCCACCTACTCACCCACACACACACACACAGGCACACACACACATGTCCACAAACACTACAGGAGTCTGCCCGGTGCTGCTTTAAAATTTCTGTAGAGGACAAGAACAAGCATGACACATCTTGTAGATTTTAGTGTGAAGAGAAGAGAACGATAGAGAGAGAGTGTGAGTGGAGAGGTGAATCAGTGAAGTGGAGACATTCATTTAAATTTTTAAGGATTCTGCTGATGCTGCGTGGAGTGTGCGGATGCCAGACAGTCTGTCTGCCTGCCATTCGTTCTTCCACATACCGTGTCAGGGCCCCTCTTGTGGAAAACATTAAAAATATCATCAGATGGAAGGAGTCAGAAGTGATGCTTTGTATTACGCGCTTACATTCATTTCCAGACCGGTGCGGACATGAATGAAAACACAAATATACCATTGAAGAAATCCCTCTCTTTACTACATATGCAAAATTCGTACAGCAATACCAAATTACCATGTAGTAATTAAATAACTACTGCTCCATTATTGCTACCCTCCCAAGAGGATTTGTTTTTACTTTGTTCCCTTTTCAGACATCCAAAGGCAATGTTCTGGTATCAACTACAGATAAATGACTTAACCATTTTAACATCTATATTCTGCATGTTTACGTAGCTTCCTATGACATAGCATGTATTGATGTTACACTCGATCTAGGCATGTTGTGTCGAGGTGAGGTAATCTGTTGCCATGAAATGACCAGCGTGGACATATGGTATTAACATTTCCTCCCAGTAGTTTATTATATTTGATAACCTGGATATGGAAGAAACAGCTGCGGCATGAGCACAGCGCCAGAATAACAAACAAAATAGATCTTAACCCAGGAAAGTGCTTACCTTTCTTAACAAAGTTTTAAGAGAAATGCAAACTTGTAACCTGTCTCCCCTAAGCGAAAAACAGGAGAAAAAGAGGTCATCCAGCCAAACCGCTACCCACTTCTACACTTCCAGGACACCTACCAGGTTATTTATATACACTATTTACAATTTCAGGTATCTAAAACTTTTACAAGATAATTAAGGCCTAATGCTGCACTAACAGTACATCCATTAGTGGAAAGAGAATCGACTGGATTGCTGCAGGCACAGTTGGTAGTTTGGAGCCAGGAAGGAGAGAGAGCCCAGTTGTCCTCAGTCATTTGGCTTTAAATTCACCTTCTCACCAGGCCAATCAGCAGCCAGG
>OMLB01045706.1:77993-88999 GCA_900302555.1 Myripristis jacobus | reverse complement strand
TTTACAGATCTTTCCAGTCAAGGCTATGTGCTATATAGTTTTCATTTCCTAAGATGGCAATGAAATGAAATGGCCATACTAGGGAAAAAATTTGGCCCGTCGGCACCTACCAGTCCAACAGAGCACACACCAACACTGTATGAAGCTGAAAGCCAACCCAAGATTCACTCTTGTTGTGGAACGAGCCTTTTCCCACCGTCTGCGATTTTCCTAGCTTCCTATTGGTTGTTGTGCTATCGATCTGGCACTGAGCGCTGTTATTGGCTGGGAGCTACACACCCACTGCCCAAAGGCCGATGCCCAGAAGAGCAAAACAGCAAAACAAGAAAATCCAGGCAGAAGGCAGAGACTCTGCAGACACATACACACACACCACCACACACTTCTAGTGCGTAATAAGCAATGATTGAGAGGAATTGTTTTTCTATGAGTCTATACATTGTTTTTCGGGATAATCCTACTCATTCTGCTCTCAATGTAAATTAACAGTTTTGGATTTGGGTTAGTTATATTTAGGGTTAGGTAACCTCAGAGAGCTAATTTCATAAGATCACTTTACCTGGACTCACAAAACTGGACTGGAAATACTCCCGAGCTAGAGCCTCATTAGAAGCTGCCATATGTCTGGACCAATCAGTGTCTTTTGGTTTAGGTGTTGACAATATGAAGAATCAACAGTCCACAACACAAACAACTAGAAAGCTCCCAACAGAGTGCATACCTCCACCAGCACTATGCAATTGTCATGATATGATAGTTCCACCTGCTAAATATTTATGCCTGTTGCCAGAATCCTAGTGAAAAGTGAATCGGTTCTTCCTTGTCAAACAATCAATCGTTCTACAAAATTTCATGCAAATTCAGTCAGAACTGTAAGAGAATTCCTTTAAGGTAACGACTCTTACTGTTGAAGATATGCGACAATGTACATTTTAAGCATTCTCAGACAGCACATGTACATGCATGTTAACAAGCTGCTTGCAGCCATTTGTTTAGTTTCTGTGCCCCCATTTTGTGCCATACAGTTTGTCTGACTAGACGAGTTAGTTAATGAACAGATTGTTGATCCATTCACTGGCATGAACAACAGGAAGTGGACAAGAGAGGTAGGAGCCTAATCAAAGTGTGAATGTGTGAGGAAAAAGGTTTAGGCTAATAAAAGTTTATTAAGTTTTGGTGACATTAAGAAAAACAGCAAAAAAAGTCATTATAGAAACCTTGGTATTGGTTGGGAAGTAAACCAGAGTCACCAGTTGAACACAGATGTAAACATCCATCCTCCACCCTAAAACACAACATATTTGCTTTCTTCTGCAATATTTTAATGTCAGAATCATTTTGTGAAGGATTTTTTCCCCCCACTTTGTATGCGTATAGCACATTTCATTTCAAGACATCTGCTTATTAAAATTTCACAAGACCAGGCTGTAAAGATACTCAACAGGACCAATAAACTAAGGAGAGGCTTGTCACCTCAGACCAAAAACTCCTTGGATGTGGTGTCGCGTCCACTGACAGCATCTTTATCAGCTGCTGTTGACACAAAGTCTAGTCAATAATTGGGAACTGAACCCAGCACGGCCACAAACTTTTCAACCCCTTAGCATCTGAAAGTATCCAAACTAGTAGAGCCCAAACTCCTGAGCAGTAAACACATGCACATTTACTTTTATTAGGTGCTCAGGAAGAACACTTGTATTAGAGCCAGGCTGTTTGTGCTGGCTCGTTTGTGTATTCATGTGGAAGGCTTTTCACAGTGCCCAGTGCTCAGGGGAATTTAGGCCGCGTGCTGCACTAAGAGCTCTGCATAAGAGAAATACAGTATAAGCCTGTGCACAAGGCAGTACAGTAGAAATAAAACAAGCACAGGGGAGATAAAAAAAAAGCACATAAAAGTATTGCTATCGCAGTTTTTTTGTGTGTGTTAACAGGTGAAGCTTTTAAAGTCAGTGTAGCTTCAGACTCCAATCATGCATACCTAGATAGCCCACCTATGACTGTATATTCATTTCTAGTATTATAACTTCCATTTAATTGACTCTGCACTTGCAGTAGTAATTTTCAACGGGATTATATCTTGCTCTGGGCTGAATGAACCATCCTGCTAACTTTTCAAATCCATCAGGGCCTAAGCCAGAGTCTTTTGATTTCTTCTTTTATTAGAGATGTGCAATAATGCACTTATTACAAAATATGAGAGAAACCGCCCCCTTTATGCTTCTTTCACCTGGACAGGGGAGTACACAGTTGAACTGAGAAGCAATGAATGGAGGAAAGATAGGTATTTTGCAGGAACGCCATGGTGGAGAGTGACATTATCAGTGGAAAAGTGTGTGCATAATTGCTTGAACATGAATGCTAAGACCCTCTGTGGTGCATGTGCAGAGGAGACATATCCAGTGTAAGCAAGATTTTGAATTCAAATGCATCTGTGTAATGCAACTATCATGCACGTGTTTCCTTTTTGTAAGAATACTGCAGTTAACTGTCAGACAACCTACCTCAGAGGGGTTTCATATGTTCTTTCATATGAGGCTAAAAAATTAGGTTACATAAATGTTACTGCTGCTTTTTCCTTAGAATTGCAAAACTATCCATAGTTGTCCATAGTGACATTTACATTCTTTATATGGTTATATTGATCATAAACATAAACAGCCTTGTAAACTGTATTATCAAGGTGATTCTTAAATTGTTGTGTGTTCATATGGATGATAAACGTGCATGCGAGTTCTGCAGCCCTCATTATTCCAGTCCAAGATTATATGTTTTCTTTCAGAGGGCATCTGTCAGTTTTTTGAGAGGTGAGCTAATTCTCCTGGCCTTTGACGCATATTTGCCTTCCACAATGCAGTATATTTCACTTAGGGTTTAAGCTTGTTAAGGTGCTATTGACGAGTGAATTGATTTTGTTGTAACTTTCTCCTTTCATCGTTGTCCGATTGATTAACTTGTTTTGATGTTAGACAGCATTGTATACAATACTGTCTCCCCTCTCCGCGGCTGCCCTGGTGTCATTCATAATGGTTATCGCCGTGTGTGTGAAGTGAAATAGAAAAATGGAGCTTGAGTGTATCTGCACATGTACCTCCCACAATCAAAAGAAGAAAAAACAAAAACAAAACAAAACACTATTGAAGGCTGCGAGACAAAAAAAAATCTGAATTTTAGATTAACTGAAATTTCAGATCTCATCTTACAGTCAAACAAGACAAATTTTGAGCTGTTTTTTTTTTTTTTTTTTACTCCCATTTAAGCATTTTAACTACCGTCAGACAGTTGGTAGATACAGTTCACTCACACAGTCAGCTTCAACATCAGGGAAACCTGTAATTGTGAGGAATTAAAGACAAACAGCAAGCTTCAATCCTCTCTCACTCTCTTTCACTCACTCACACACACACACACACGTACACACACACACACACACACACACACACACACACGTACACACACACACACAGAAAGTGAGCCGCTCTGTGAAGTTTCAGTGGAGACTGACAGTAATAATAGCGTGTGAAGGTTAAGTTAACTCCTAGAGAACCCGTAGCTCTCCTGCTGAATGGGAAGTAGCAGGGCAGGTTTGAAAAGTACTTATTAGTCAAACTGGGTAACAACGGCGCCGCCCGCACAGTATAATCAAATCACTCTATATACCTAGCTGCAATACACCATCTCAGAGGCAGTCAACCCCACAGTCTTGACAGGAGGGTTATTTTTACTGATACATTGCCTGCCTATTGTCTTACACACTTATTGAAAATCGTGCCATCAACAAACGGAAACGAATACAATGAAGGGAGGATGGGCTGGATGGGGGAAGACGCGAGCAGCTATTAGGAACAAACACTTCCCTTGTTTTTCCCCTCTCTGCCCCTGAGTCAACCATCCAATTGTTTGTGGAAAACATAGAGTGCCATGCAATTTTAATGACCCCCACCACGCGTTGATTCACTTTTCGTCAGCCACCGGTTTTTATTTGGTGCGAAACACTCGTACTTGTCTCCTCCGCGATCAATACGTGGCGTCTTGGAATGAAGCAACGGGTTTTAATATGATTTTATGAGATCAGATAGCTCCCTTTGATCCCCCGCCGCGGTTCGTCTGATCTCCTGTATCCGACAGGCTCTGGCGTACATATGCATATTATGTCTAGGAACAAGAAAGAAACACAGAAGGACGGAGACGGAATGGAGCTATGAGAGGAAAAACAACATTGTCCCCTGTTCAAGGAAGTGTTTGTTAAGCAGAATTAATCCAGAAACCTCCGGTTGTTATTGTTATTGGTGGTGTTGGTGTTTTTGTTTTAGCTGGCACCGCTGCTTGTGAGAAGTGCACATCAAGCAAATTAACAGTTGCTGCTTTGTCCTTAATTGCACATATGAGAAAACCAGTGGCTTAGGGACTGTTGTATGTAAATAAGGTTTAATTTTGTTTTGTTTGCTGCTGGTGTTTTATGATAACAAGCAGGTATTTCCTATTGGCCGTCCACTGAATAATAGCTTGTTCTGTAATAGCGCACTTGACACACAAACCCTACAAACATCCGTACTTTACTTCTCAACAGTACAAACCAGTGAACAGTGACCACATTGCCCATTGCTTATATAACATATTTATTTGTACTGATTTGACGAGGGACAGTGACAACATTTTTGCTTGGTGCACATAAAAGGGAAAGATTTTTCTAACACAGATTACATTCGAGTACGTGTTAGTTGCAGGGTTTTAAAAACTGATTCATAACCTTCATTCAGCCTTGAACACCCATGTGAAGTGACTCTGTTGGACAGTCACCCTGATATGAAAGTATATTTTTGTTTACGTCACATATTGTTTAGATGTCGTATTTGACAAAGTGTTGAAATTAAAACAATGTAAAATGCACAACTCGTCCTTTTTTGCATCATTAACAAGTTCTGCAGAAAGCAGAGTGAAATTAAATTGCTCCTCATCTTGCTGAGGACCCCGTGGAGGCCCCTGAAGGACCCCTGAGCAAAAAACAACTTCATATCCAGAATAAACTCAGTGATGCAGCATTTATTTGTGGAGCCAGAGTAAGCACCTTTTTAAAAAAAAAATAAATAAAAAAAAAAAAAATTACTCTCACCTTAAGAGTTGAGGAAACCTTGTTCGTTACATGTGGTTGCCTCCAGCAGTTCATCAGGCTATCTTGTCACCTAAATTCAGTTTGCATTCTTTATTTTCCCCAGTAATGTTTACTGTGGGATATTTCCCTTGTTCTCATTGAGAGTTTAAGGCTACCATTTTTTGTTTGTATTTATTTATTCAAGGTGGCTGCTGTGAAGTCCTTTGAGTGTGTGACTGCAGGGCAACACAAATACACTTAATTAAACAAAAAAACAGCATAAGTTTCATAAAAGGTGCAGGGGTGATCAGGTGAGAGAGAGATATTAATGAAGACTGACAAAGTTTTCAAGCTGATGGATTCTCTGGAGCACTTGACACGGGAGCCTGGGTAAGACTGAATTAAAGTTAATTTATTCTCCTAATTAGGAGAATAAATATTGCCAACGACCTGGGATTTGGATAACTGCCTTGTGATAACCAGACAAATGTATTACCTTAAAACCATCCTTGCCATAGAGGGCACTTTTAAATAATATGAAAGCATGCATGCATTTAGGGCCACAATCCCCTCTCTCTCTTTACTACAGAAATGTAACTTTGGTGATCTGCTATAGGCTTACCTACTGATCATTAATCATAGTTGATTTTGTATTAATTGTAGTTTCATGAAATGCATTCTTTGTATGATTTCTCATGTCTCCATCTATTTAAGTGTACATGCTGGACCCTCGGAAATTCTGTAATTGTCCGCTACGTCTAAGAGAAGTCTGGTGGTAATAAGCAAGTGATAGCATCAGTGTCTGGAAGACGGGATGAAAGAAACTGAGTGCAATAAAGAAAGGAGAGGCCAAAGCAGTAAATATCCCAGGGCCACACACTGCAGATACTAATTGCATGCCCAAACTCAAGTGCAGTAAATAATGAAATTTTAATTTCTGCTCTCGCCATTGCATTTTCTTCGTTCATGCGCAGAGGAATGTTTCAAAGAAATTTACAGCGGCCATGGGGGGAAAAAACGGAAAGTGAGAGTTGAGCATGAGGTGTGGGGCGAGAGAGCGAAGATGTAATATTTGTTAATCATGATGTTTAATTGGTTGCAAAGGTTCTGAATCACCTCACTGAGAATAACAGAGAAGGCAAACTGAATCAACTATATCTTCAAATATTTAAAACAATCTAGACTTTCAAAATCTCTCATCTACTGGAAGTATGACGTTCAAAATGCAACTGTAGTCTTTTATTTTGTAGTATTGTGTGACAAAATTAGCACCACTATAGGTCCGTTAACCGCAAGCTAACCAAATTCAAATGTTTTTACTTGCTTGCGGTCATGGTGCTATGCTGCCATGGTGACAAAACTGAGATTTGTAGTTCGAGAAAGATAATTTATATTGATATGTGATGATGTTGCTTTGTCAGCCCTTCAAAGATGCCAGCTTTGTAAACTAAAATCACTAAAACAAGAAACTGTGGCATTTATGATGGTGTCATGAGCTTAATATCACCCAGGTCTCAGCGGGCTACAGATATATGCTAAAATATATATTTTAGTCAGAAACAACACACAAATCACTGAATCTCTTTAAAATGACTGCCCCCATTCCCTTGCCCAAGTCCGTCTGAGTCTCAAGAGTCTCATCATGTAATAATTTTACTTTATTATTTCAAATGATTTAATAATTTAAGTGTAAATAACAGTTCATTTTCCTCAGAAAATCATTTACTTAACACAATGAGTCATGGCCTCTTTTGTAAAACGAAATTTGATTAAATAGCAGTGGAGCCCCATTTTAAACTCAGAGGCTCTTAGACATAAAAGTTCTTGATAACAAATGACCCTTTTTTTTTTGTCTTGCATCTTCTTAGTTGTCTTGTGCAGGTATGTTTTTTCATGGTCCATGTATGGATATTGTCAGGTGACTGTTGGGTGGACCTTCACTTGCTGCTCTATTGTCATTTTCTGACAACATCAAGATCATGCATCTTCTCTTTCTAAAGAGGGCTAACACTGTATAAAACCACAGTGTAGCAACTTTTCAGAAAAAAAAGGTACAGGCATTGAGTTGAGCCTGACAGTTTCGTCGATTGAGTTTCAAGTTGTATTTTCTTTTTCTGAACACCCAGAATACTTCTGGATGTCGATACTTATTAAAGCAAAAGTGAGGTAGGACCACCAAGACACTGGTCAGGAGTTGTCTCACATTTACAACAGGCACAAGAAAGAAATGACATTACAACAGCCTAATCATTAATAAACCTGTGCTGGGCATGAGATACAGCATTGCTATTATCATCATGCAACCCATTTGATGAAACAAGATCAAATCTTTATTTTTCAATCCTACAATTTGCAAAGACTATTTCAGCTGCAGTATACTGTACGTTTATGATAGCCGTCAAACTACCCTGCAGCATCAATGACATTACGTGTCAATAACTGAGCACCTCACACCGCAGGGTTTCCTCTTCCCTGAATTTCATGTAGTCCCCACAAAATTCAGAATGAAAGCTCATTCATCTAGATCCACTGGCAAACAAAATCAAATAAATCAACACTTTCCCCAAATATAAAAATATTTGTGTTGCGGGCAGATAATTAATGAGCACAGCTGCACTAATTAAAAGCCATCTCAGTTCCATTAATCTTGGTTGTTGAGTCCCATCGTTTCTCAAAGTGGACAGCCACGCCTTTTCCATGCAACGCCCGTTGTCCTTGGACTCATTTTTCAGGTGATTTGGAAGAGAATTGTTGCTTTATTAGCACCATGAAAAAAACGTGAAGGCACAATTAATAATATATTCCAAGACGGGAACAGGAGAAAGTTCTTATTCCCTCCTCTGTCTGGGTGGGAGGAACTGAGCCATGTGGCAAAATATGTTTTTAGGTTTTTCATCAAATATAACGGTACTACATATTTTGTTATTCCTAAGGGCCAGTCTTGAAGTTGTGCAAGTTCTACTATTATAACAGAAGAGAAAAGTGTCTCGATTAAAACATCTGTCACACGCCCATTAGGAAAATCAATACAGAAACAAAACACGATTGGTTCCCACACAGGAGAACCCAACAATTCTCATTTGTTAGTCCAATTATTTTTACTACCTCCTTAGCAGAAGACACACCAAGGTTTTTGATAATTATATCAACTGAAAGCATTTTGGTTTTGGTAGTTTTGATGGTTTTCACTGAAGTAGCATTAAAACTTGCAGTCTCAATCTCCGTCATTAATGTTTTGTGTGCTGTGGTCAAGAGCAATAACGGCTGAAAAAACTAAGGGATTAATCTCAAAGTCTGTATTCGCCTGCTGACAAACTGGCATCACGTCACATTTGCAAAACTAAACAAAATTAACAAAAAGCAATCATTTCAAACTGCTCGCCACAATATTGTATAACCATGCAGTTATTCTTGCCTGGTCTGGTTGACTAGACATGGAGATAATAATGCAGAATGTTATCATGTTTATGGGAAACACTGCCTCTGGTGGCTATTCATTTGGACAGGCTGTATTTTTTCCTCCTTGCTTCCCTACTGAAGGCCACTGATCAGCTTTTGCCATGATCCTATACATTCAAGCCAACACATCATGTTAATGGAGATGTATGTATACAGATGTGCATGAAACTATAATACTGTTTTGATTCATACGACTGATTTTCACAAGTACGTTTTTTGTCTTTTGATGTTGTAGTGTAGTTTCTGTTTATATGCTGAAAACAAAGATAATCCCCAAGGAGGGAGTGCATACACACACACACACACACACACACACACACACACAGCGACGACACCAGCTAGTGCATTTTCCATTTTCTTTATTTTTGTTTCTGAAAAATCAGTATTATTTATGAGCCCACAAATTAAATAAGGGAACAGGCCTAAGCAACATTTCTTCCATTTCACGTGATGGACCTGCCTAAACCGAGGCACTAACTCCAGCTAATCTGCAAAAGCCTTTTTTTCTGTTAAAGGGCTCATTCCTGCTTATCTCATAAAAATATTAATTCTGGCTTGCTGAGGAGACATGCTCAGAGATGGATTGGCAGCATCGTCACACTAATAAATGTTAATCCACAACTTTACGTTGCTCTGACACAGCTCATAAATACCATCAAAAACATAAACAGCAGTGTACAAAATGACTGGGAGCCGCTGCCAAAGGGCCTGCATGCAAAAGAAGCAGAGGCTGAGGCAGGGGAAGGAAGCATATGGTGCAAGACTGCCATAAACCTGTTTTATGAAAACGGCTGGAATGTTTATTGAATTTAACAGTACCTAAGGCGCTAACGAGTCATTGCATTTCAGCACGGCTAGCCTGCAAATCTCTCTGTGAGCATTATGATGTACATAGCTTGATTATTGCCGCCACTATCAACGCAATTTCAGATGGGGCGTATTTATATCGTGACATAGAATGAATTTCCACCATGGAATCGGGTTGAAACGAAGTCCCATTGTTTAACATCACACTGTTGAGGTGATAGCATTAATTAGGCTCGCACAGGGCTTCAAATTAAAAGCAACACACGTGCAGCCAGTATTATGCAGTGTGGGTTATTTTTACTTGAGTGTGTGTGTGTGTGTGTGTGTGTGTGTGTGAGTGAGTAAATGCTGGCTTCAAACATGCGCAGGGTCAGCAACTCCACAGCAGCTAAGAGCCAGAGGTGACCCAGCAGTCCAGGTGTGCTGCACTGTGTGTCTGCCGCCACAATTGATGATTTCATTAACCTGTCACTATGGCGATCGGGGAGGGGAAGCGGCCGCCGCGCCGGGCGTACTGCATGTGTTGCGTGGAGCGGTGCTGGTGGGGCCGGAGTTGCATATGCTTACTGTTAAACAAAATTGGGTTTGACAATGTGAACAGTGAAAGAATTTTTCTCCTTACGGGGCGCTCCAGCCCGCTGTGCTCACGGCTTGGAAGTGGCGGCAGAGAGGGAATGTTCCCTTTTTCCGTGTTGTTGACAAAATGATTATTTGTCAACAGCTGCCAGATTATTTGTCAGGTTGTCGTAGTGTTCAGTCTTTTGTCAAGTTCTGACACAATTCATGCAAACAGCCTGTGTAGGGGAACAGAAAGAAAAGTATGGGCTTCTTTTTGTTTGAAATAACTCTATACATGATGCACTGCTCTACATAAAGCATAATTTGAATGCGCATTAGCATTTTGTTTATTGCACTGATTGGCTGCCTCCTGTCCCATATCAATGACAATAACTCCCTTGTCCCCTTCCTATAGTCGTTCTCTGATACACGAAAGGCCACAGGACTGGAACTTGCTGTGGCTCCAGAGAATAAGCCTGAATCTGTATGAATCTCACATACCCATATTACCTACCACAGGCTGTTTAAAAAAACAACAGCCCTGCATTAGCTTTCTATATTGCCCTCTTTAAGAACCTATTTTTTTCTGCATTCTTAATTATTCATTTCTTCATATGCTTTCTGTAGTACATAAAATTGTTGACAGTAATCACAGGGGCAATGGCCATTAAATCCTAATGTGGCTAATGCTCACCTAATCAAAGTTTTATGGCCAGCAATAACTTTGAAATAACATTTTTTAATTATCCTTTAATTTGAGATGTGATATTGGTGCAATCTCTCATCAGAAGAAAGACCCAAACAATAATGATACCCGCGGGCATCATTATTGTTTTACACATTAAAAGGTAAGAAGGCAGAGCAAAGTACAAGGCCGCACTTTTTTTAATGTATTTATTTTTACTGTAAATATACTTCAGCACTTACAGTGAAAGGCAATCTCACTGCAGCTCACTGTGATTACATCAGCAGTTGATTAAAAAATGATTGATTTATCACACCGAATACTGCACAGTGTTTCTGGGATGTCACACTATTTTAATTTATTAAACTGTCTTTTTTTTTTTTTTTTTTTTTTTTACATTTGCAATCC
>OMLB01045706.1:60401-77973 GCA_900302555.1 Myripristis jacobus | reverse complement strand
GTATTTTAATTTATTAAACTGTCTTTTTTTTTTTTTTTTTTTTTTTTTTTTTTTTTACATTTGCAATCCCAATATATTTAGAAACACTGCAAAAGCATCAGCGCCAGATTAATAAGTACACGTTTTGCCATTTTAGTGTTTCCTTGTTATATGCTGTATCGTCAGTGCTGGATGAAAATAGTCTGAAAAGGTTTGATGGAATTCATCATTACCATTTAATTAACACTTAATACCTGAAAATGTCATAGCTCTGGTAGCAAAAAATATTCCTTTGAAGCAAGACAGGTGGAAAAACGTCTCTTTAAATTCATGTGACGTGATGAATTTCAAGGAAGTCTACATCTTGTTATTGTTCCTCCTACCCCCAAATTACCTTTTCTCTTCACTTTCTTGGTAGAACATACAGTATTTACCCCCTTCACAGTCTTCACCACCCAAGCACAGACGTTTGAGCGAGTTTATTAGTTCAAAAGGATTATTATTCTAATGTGAAAATGGAACTAATGGTGTGCCAGACGCTTTTTGCACAATTATCTGAGAAAACAAGTCTCTAGTCAAGTCATGTGTTATTATTTGGTCATTTTTCAGAGACCCTTCAAAATTGCCCCAATTATGTTCTATTAAGGCAAGGCCAACCCTGTCAATCAATGAAGCAACGTTTGCCCCTGCTTTCAAAGACAGTCCACTCAACATTTAATGGTTCTCAGAAGTTTTCATACCAGCCAAGTGGTGATGTTGCTCAAACTAATGAACTTTATGTTTTTCTCTACATGCTATAATATCGATGCCCGTGGTTGTAATATCTGGTTTCTGATAGAGGACGAACCACACATCTGGAAATCTGAGTTCATGACTAGTAACCTTTTTTAACACTCACGTAGGTACGTTTAAAAAGAAAATGGAAATAAAACCTGGATTCTTTCAACGGCTCAAAGTAAACTTGCACCCAGGACATACCCTATAGTATTTGCTTGAAAAGTATTTCACCTTCCACCTTCAAGCACTACGGCATAAATGACCGTAATCTCTCATATCTGCGCACCGGAAAAATCTGCAAGCATCTATGCAGCCCACATATTGAACAGATTTCTGTAAACAATAACACAGATTCAGCTCCATTTTTATCGTTCACAACAGAGAAAGACGCAGTGACGTATTTGGTTTTTTTTTCCTTTTCTTTTTACAACATGACCTACATCTAAACTGTGAAGTGTTTGCTCTCTTGTTCTGAATATTTTATAAATTCCATGTTTAGCATCATTTTCCAGCTCTGCACATTAGCTGGTGTAGGTTATCCACAAGTACATGCAGTAAACACACCTCTTTCTAGGGATGTTCAGACTGTACCAACAGTGGAGTTGCCACTGAAATACACACATACTCTAGTATTTACACACCTGCATACACTGGCCTTGCACTGTATTTTCCTGTTAAAATAGGGATGTCAAAATGTTGTACTGTCGCTCTCCCTCTGTGGATGTTTTCAACAGAGAGCGTGTGTGTGTGTGTGTGTGTGTGTGTGTGCGTCGGGGAGCAGAGGGCTTGCAGTTTGCAGCTCAAAGAGAGCAGCTGTTGATATTTCTTGTGTCGAGGTGCATTCGCATCGCCCACTGCAAAGTTAAGTCATCTCAGTTAAGGACTTAAACTCTCACTTCTTAGTCATACTAAACATAATAATCTACAACATTTTCATATAAAAAAAAAATACATTCTACAATTCTCTATCCCCGATTGAAACCCTACAATAGTGATTCAAACTATAGCCGGTTTATGAAAGCCTTTGCATGTATTGCTTCTAATAACCATCTCAGGAGAAAAATCATCTACTGCACAGGAAGTAATACATTCTATATGTGTGGAAGCAATAACAGTGGACTGTTTTGAATATATAAGAGGGTAAGAAGCCGCAATCTACATTAAGTGCTTTTAATATTACAGTATGTTGGGCCAATAATGACTGCTTATCCCCAATGGTGCTGTAAAAATAGGGAAAAACAAGAAACCCAAGGGTAATTACTCTATTAAGAGATAAGACTATTTGCAGCATTCAGTTCAGCTTAAAAGAACATGTTTATTGTGCATCAGTGTTTAAAATCAGTACAAACCTCAAAAAATATGAATTTAAAACTTTAAAATTTTAACATATGAAATGATTTTTGGCGAATATTCGGGCTGATTTTTTGTTGTTTGGAGACTGAATATGACCGTAACCTCAACTCAAATCTGAAGTCCATTATAGAAAACAGATACTACAGTGAGGTGCTGTATAATATAAATCTAGCTTTTCGAGATTCGACAGTACTTTTTGATGTTCCATCGCGTCTGATGGCAGGGCCGTCACGCCTCAAAGTCATATTGTTCCCTCGCTGTTTCCCGTTTGCCAAAACTTGTGCTAGGTCAGCTTCAAACACATGCACTGCCATTGGGAATTTTTGGCAACCCGGGTGTCACATGCGAGCAAAACATCTGTTGTTTTACCGCCCCGGCCAAACCCATTCTGTCGCAGCGAATTATGGAAATAGGAAACAGTGTCACCCCACCAATCTGACACCAATGCCTGGTTGGCTTTTACTGTGCATGTATATTACACGTGTGTGCACACGTCCTTTTTTGATTAATTCACAGTCACTTAAAGAAAGCTGGAGCACACAACGGATAAAGTGTATTAGCGACGTTGCTGCTTTAGTGTCAGTTTCTTGCGAGCTTGCACACATATAGACATATATTCCCAACCTACTAACATCATGCTCTCGATTTCTAACATATCCTGCATACTAAAAATACCAGGTGAATGAGGAGGAGGGGGTTACAATAAAGAAAGTGTGACATGGCCCAGTGCTGCAATCAATTTCCTCCATCTCCCTGCATCCCCTTCTGTCTCTCTCTTTGTTTTCATATCTCGCTGTCCCTCCCTCTTTGTCCTACCTCTCCCTCCTCTCTGTCTAACTCTATCTTGCTTGAGAGGTAGCATATGTCTCCAATCATTTCCTCTCTGCCCCCACCCCTCGCCTTCTCCTTCCTCCCCGATTCCCTCTCTGTCTTTTCCCCAGTTACTCCCTCATCTCTCCCAGTTTGACTCGAGCTGTAACTGCTGCAGTTATCAATCACCAAAGCCAAGCCTTGTCAGGGACGACTGAACCCAGAGGCGCTCGTCTCCCCTCACTCTCTCTCTCTTCTATCTGTCTCGGTCTCCTTCCTTTAACAAATTTGTTCCAGTTAATAAGCCCTCCCAAATGACCCCCTCTTCCTAATTAAGCACAGGCAGCATGTAGGGAAATATGATACTTAATTAATGATGAGATAAACTCCCTCTCAAGGCCCTGTCAGAAAACCATGACACCATGTTTGGCGGTTTGAGATCAAATTAACACGCCAAAAGACATGGAGAAGAAAAATTGATGGGTTATTTCACTCCCCCCTCCGTTTCTTCATCTGACAGAGGAATGGGATAAAGTTGCTTTTGGATTTTGAAGCCAATCAACGAGCTTCTATTGGCATTAATCAAGTCATGCTATCGTGTTAAACGGAACAGTGTTATACAAGCCCAGTTGATTTACCATCAGTTAATCATCCTTTGTCCCACCTAGCTGAGCACACTCATCTACCTCACCAACACACACTACATCAGCTGATACTGTTTTAAGTTTAGCCTGCAGTCTTTACACAAGACCAAATGAGTTGGCCTCCTTGCCAAACACACACAGACACATTTCAGTAATTGTTTGGGGTTAGCTGTGTCAAGTGATCCACAAACTCCCTCTGCCAGGAACAAAACCCAGATCTTTCCCGTCAGACAGGCTATCGTGACCTGAGCTCATGCGAACCCTGTAGCCCATAGCTGACTCAGGGCCCCAACAGCAGCTCTGCTCCAGCACCACACCGGGTTTCTCCGCAGAAACAACTTTATTGTGGCTATAATGTGTGTCAGTTGGCCCAGGTGAAGATAAGAAGTGTATAAAAACGTTTATATACACTTGAGACATACTAGGTAAATGATTTGGTGTAATTACATTAAAAAAAGTGCATGTGTCAACACTTTAGCAGTGAAGCCACAGACAAGCCAAGTTTTAACAAATGCCACGATATAAGAGCAAATATCCACTCTCCTTTGTTTTGGATGTAAATAATGTTACATATTCCCATTCACCAGAAGGAATTGACACTTTGGTCACAATTCACAGCTCTGACATTGTTTTTAGCCTAATGTCGGCCAGCTTAACAAGCTAAATGTGGCATTGCAACAGGTGAAAATGGCTTTGCTTATTTTTTTATTTTTATTTTTACCACGGTGAGGACCTCCCGTGCACTGGATGGTGGAGGGGTGCATGTGAAAATAATTTCACACAGCACTTGCTGTCTTGTGTGGAAAAATGTATGGTAGTAGTGATAGCAATGTCTGACCGAACTGCATAGAAAGTGCACATTTTATCAAACAGTGGACAGACGTGTATTAATTGTTAGTGTGCACTTTAACATTGCACACACAAAATAATGACTGTGAGGGCATGAACTGACCAAAACAAGGGAATTATGTGCACTCTGTTACAAGGGCACGCACATCTGCTGTATCAATAGAGGAGCCTCAGTAACATCGACCAAGTCTCAGGGTGCCAGAGCTGCTTAGGAGCTCTAGGGATAACCTTCACATTATTGGAGAGGCATGAAGCAACAAAACATACACATGCTTGCACATTCAGTCTTAATGCCGTCTATTGTTTCATTGGAGATAATCCTGTGTGTACACCCTCAGAGGAGCACAGACACAACAGAAGACTGCCAGCACAACAACCTCCATGATTTCACATACAAGCAATGTTAAACATCTACCCATTTAACACAAAACAGACGGAAAAAGCAAATGCAAGACCAATCAGAAATGTGCAAAGAAGAGTAGGGATCATGTCACTGGATAAAGATGTGCGGTGGTCATGTAGTCCCTGTGACATGTCAGGCTGCACGCAATGTGTTTCAGGTTGCATATTTATGCTATTTTAGATTATGTAATAGCTGAACCTAATAAGAATTTTTCAGCAAGAATCCTTCATGAAAGTTTATTGCTCATGGAATTTGAGTTTACCAATCTTGCCAGTTCACTGGTTTTAATATTTACATTAAGGTTTAAAATTTAAATGACCAGGGATAGTGATTAGAGTAGGTTATGGCTTACAAGGCAAAGTAAATAAAGCAAAACTCTTGTGTTTCAGATGTCAAGGGGATTTTGCACTGCATGGTCTCACCTAGGGCAGCCATGACCATGACCACCACTGATCAGATAAACTACGACTGATCTGATTCATATGATCAGAATTAGGTTTAATGATGGCACCCCATACAGAATGACACTGAGTTCCACACATTTTGACAATAAAGATTGCCCAATGGTCTGGGGCCAGTTAATGTTAACCTGGACCAGTTCAGTCCATTACTGGCCAAACTAGCTCATTTCCTTGGATTGAAAATGATGAATCAATCCGTGCAGTGTTTTGTACTATTTGTTGGAGATTTCCAAGTAAGGGTAACAACCTGGCTTTCTTTATACAGGCACCCGCAATTGCCACAAACACACTCAACTCTCAAGAGCTGACGAGAGCTGGCAGCGCTGTTCCAAACTTGGCCACTTCATCTTTTCATTTGGCGACTTTTCAGACCCTCCTGGTGACTGTTTCTCAAAAGCAACCAGCAAAGAATCTTGCTCCTGTCTGGGACCATATTGGGAAGAATGTTTATGTGTTGACTCCCAGAATATTTGGTGACAGATTGGTGTGGCTGATAGTGAAGCATGTACATGTGTCTGTTTACTTGCCTCAACTAAAGGGCTCTGATTGGCGCATAACCCAGTAGAAGGCCTGTCTGCAGATCCTTGGCCTCCCAGTCTTTGTGTCACAAATCTCATGGCAACCACGGCTAGTGCAATCACAGAAATCTACTGGACAATTAGTTGTGTTAAAATCATGATTTGATATACAACTGGCAATTTGGTAAAAGAAAGAGAGATACTTTAATTGTGTTCTAAGTTTAGATCCATTCAGAAAAGTTTTGCATGTTATGTTATCATGATGCAATAAAGTATTTTCTCTTAAAAACACTCGCTTCAGAAGAGCTACCTCACTCCACTGACACAGATGGTTTTTGCATTTGTTAGCTTGACTCACTAGCCAGCAGACTAATTTTGACAAAGCCGCTGGTATTCAAGGTGCACTCTCCAAAACTGTTGAAGGTCAGAACTGTTTTGAGTAAATTCTGAAAAAAAAAAAACGAGGGGAAGCACAACATTTTGTAATTGAAATCAAATATTTTTTTCCTGCCAGACTGATGATGAGGATGTTTAGATTCAACTGACAAAACATGTGGAATGAGCATCACGCTGGATAGTTTGGCCTACATGGCTCTCATCAGAGGCCTGACTCACTGATCTGCCTGTGCCATGTTTTTTGACAGCTAAAGTCTCAACAGCGCTCACTTCACTAACCCCACCCTCAAGTCCACATAGTGCAGCTTCATTACTGCAAGCCACGACCACCTCTAGCTTTCTAGACACCTGCACTGCGGTATACAGTAAGCGCCAAGGTACACTGTTGAACCTGCAAATGTATATTAAAAAATGTTTAAATGCAAGGAAAACTGTTTCTTGTATTGACATCACTGGTCTGGGATGTGAGCAGCCGTCCTTGGAAGTTTACTGCTTGATAAGTTTGACAGTTCCTACTTTCAATACACCGTCCACTCCATGATCCAAGTATGGACGGCAAAATAAGAGGCCAGAATATGTTTGATTCCCCCGACCCCCGGCAGACAATCAATCATACGGCACAGCAATCACCAGCTCGTAAGCAGCAGAATATTAAATATGCAAACGATTAAAACATTCGAGTTGGTTGCAACAAAGAGCCCGTGTCAATCAGCAGTAGCTCTCTTGCCAGTGCCTACACGGAAAGTAAAAGACACTCACTGACAATATTTTATTCTCTCTTATCTCATTACACAACAAACTCCAATTTCTTTAATCATGTCCAACATCTCATTCTTTTATTATGTTTTAACAAGCATTAATTAATGGCTGACAAAACGCATCACATTTAATAATGCATGGATAAGATTTTGTGCAGAACATATGGTGCATTTTATTAATATTCAACATCAATTGTCATATTCAGTCTGACAGGCGCCTTCACAAATAGGCCATTTTGATGTGTGTGCGGATCATCAGTAGACCTACTATGAATGGTTAGTCTGCAGTTTGCAGACTTTGCCTGGTGTATAGAGCCTCTCATTTACAGCCTGCAAGGGAGGAAGCATGTGCATGTCCTTTGCTTTTTGTGTGACATAAACACAAACACACCCATATGAAAATGCATGCACACAAACATTTTGATCAGCAGGACTTTTGGGCTGCATGAACGTTTGCAAACTTCTCATCTCACCCAATTGGTAAGATGCATCTATACAACACAGTAGATCCACAAGAAACTCAACAATTAGGATACTGCGAAAGAAAGAAAGAGAGGGAATACACCATGAGACATTAGCCTGTCTGTAATCTGTAACATTATTTGACATGGTCCATACTAGAGGCTGACATTTTTTTGGTCATCTTGTGGGTGATGGGATTCCTGTGGGATTGCGATAGGATGGGAGTCAATTTCATTATCCATCATATGACTGGGATGGGACAGGAAACAAGGCTAACAAGAATGGGCAGAATGGGAATCATAATAAAAATTGATCGATACACAGTTCTAAAATGTTGTAATTATTTTGAACATATTGCTAGTCATCCTGTTGTCTTTTTTTTTAATATTATTATTATTACATTTTAATTCTCGTCTGTCTGCTCTGGTGCCTGGATGCTGATTGGTTGCAGCCACCTGACCAGTGCATGACCTGTGTGGATAGACGACCACAGATCGTATTAAAGGGTGAGCCGAATGCTGTGAATAAAAAACTGTCCGGTAGAGTGCAAAGTAAACTAAGAAAGGGGTGGCGAGAACATCAAATCAAAGCACTCTAAAGTGGCCATGGAATGAAAAAGGGGCCCTTTCACCTTGTTAGATAGTCCACATCATAATGCATAACTATTGAACAATTAAAATAAGAGATTTGACATCAAAGTCCCACTGTTCTTACTTCCTGGGGAATCATCACGTTTAGTGGTTTCATAAAACATCCCACCCAATAATACCATCACATGGTTCATATAAATCATATAAACCCTTCAACTTGACAGCTTTCACAGTGATCTGAGTGGTAACATGGTGCATTTTGGGTGTTCAGCACCAAAGACCCTGTTTGCTCTTCCCAAGATGTGGCAATTCTGTCCCAGTGGCTGGAAATTCATCCACTGACCCAAACATTCATTTTGATGAATCTGAATTTGACACAGCTCAGCATCCTACGCAGCTTGAACAGTCCCTCCCCACATAATGTCCTGCCAAAATTCTGTTTGAACCAGAAATACTCGATGTCAGCTTGTCCTTTTGACTTTAAACAAAGAGGTGCGTTATAAAGTCCAGTGCAGCAACCAATTATTTAAATGCAAGTTAGAGAAGAGCACACTGGTAACCACAACAGTCTGCAAAGTAGCAGTCTGAGTTGACCCACGCTATGTTATAAAAGCTCTGGCAATACAAATATGAATTCCCTAGATGCACTAATTTCCATAGTTTCTGACTGAAACGTCATAACAGTACCTCTTGGTGCTAGAGTAAAAATTTGTTTGTCACTTTGGCTTCTTGAAACCAGTCAGCCACATGTATCGTTTTCACATCATGTCACTTTGCCACAGTCATAATTATTAAAAAGACAGTTTTGTTGCAAACTACTTTTGCCAACTTAGGGCAGTGGGATCTCCTTGTCGGTTGAGCTCCTCATTCTGGAAATCTGTCTTGACAATGACAACTACATTTTAGCTCTTGTTCCCCCCTCATCTTCAAATTAAATTTACATTGACTACTTTGATATGTGCAGAGTGAGTGTTTACATCCCTATGGACTGTGAGAAAAATAAATAAACCAAAACTATCACATCCACAAACAACCAACAGCAAATCTGACATATTTACCATAACAGCCGTTCTGAACTTTGGTCTAAATGAAACACATCCATAAAATAAATGTTTGTTCTGTGTGTTCCTTTGAAGTTGGATTTGTTTTTGCTCTTTAATGATTTCTTTCGTCTGATGATGATGGAAGCCGTGCTGACACCTTCTTTTGCTTCATCAAGTTCCGCTGCACAATTACATGAATTTACTTTCAATAAATTACCATCTTTGCATACATCAGTCAAATCATCCAGCTGAGGCATTCACAAACAATATGCATTATTAATTTCATTGTCAGTGTTTATTTGGTTAACTTGTAACCGACTTGGACAGCCCATTGCCTTGATGATGCATTTAAAAGCATCAGGGTCGGCTTTTTAAAAAGAAATCAGCGGATGACATGCTTCCACACACCACTTCGCTCCCTGCTGAGGCCACAGACGGGAAAAGTCTGCACTCCAGTGAAAGACCAATCAAAAGCTCAAAAGACGTATCAAAAGCTGCCGGAGCCAAAACAAGAGAATCAAGAGGATCATCCATATCACCATGATTCTCAGTGAGTGGTTGTTAGCGCTGATTGAGTGTATTTCAGTTAAACAAGTTTCCACTGTCGACAGTTCATCTGTCAATCAGTAAACAATAGCAGAGTACGTTTTTTTTTAATAGAAAAAAAAACAGAAGTTGAGTGAGAACATTTACAGTGTCTATGAGCCACCGTCATTATGAAGGAGGCCAAGGAAAGCTACATTAGGTCAAAAAACAACAACAAAAAAACAAAAACTCCTTTCATGTATCAGTGACATATTAATTAATGTACTATAAATAAGCAGAAATGTATCTATGAATACAGGGACACACAAAGGAGGAGAGTGAGAGAGCTGCCAGAAGTTGGAGAAGGAAGTTTAAAACAGCAATCCAGTCCAGCTAAACATATCTGCTAATGGCAGGAAAAAACAGCTAGTGTTGATAAATCAGAGCGAAGAAGAGTACCTTCCAAAAGTGCCATGATGCAGCCATCCATTTAGCCCCGAGGGCACCTAGAGGCTGCTGCAATGGCAGCTATCATCTGCCATCAAACTATCATCCCAGACAACAGCTCTTAGGTGCACTCCCAGCTAAATTCCCAACTCTTGCACCAGCTTAGCCTGAACGAAAAACAGGAGGGGAAGACAGGGGAGGGGTGCATCATCTTGAAACGATTTTAGATAATTATGTATTACAGCTGTCCTTCATAAACTTAATTACCAAAAGCTGAGGGGCAAAGTGGTTCTATCTGCATATGAACAGAGGTAAAAAGAGATGTGTTGTATGCAAAGCTAGTGGATTTTAATTAGTGATCTTTGATAGGGAAGCTTGGTAATCAAAGTGGTGGCATGTAAGATGCTTATCAGTGGGAACAGAATGCTCAACACAGGATGAGCAACAACGGGAAAATTCCCATCGCGCCGAGGTGGAGGCATCTTTCATTTTCAAATTTCTAGTCTTTACTTCTTTCTTTCTTTCTTTTTTTTGCCACAATCAACTGTCATTCCTCAACGCACAGCAGGTTTCTAAACAAGACTAACTGTTTTCAAATCCACAAGAATATGACATAGCACAACTTATTATAAAAAAAAATGCAAATGCAATTAGAAAGCATCCGCTGATGTACATAATATGTGACAGCAGAAGTCCTGTTACACAGGGGAAAGACGGCATGAGTCACGATGCCCTCAGAGGAGTAGAAATATTGCCTTGGACCTTGTTAATCTACTCAAAATAAGGGTTGTGAAACTGCCAAATGCTTGTTAGAGCCCAGTAACTTGTGTTTTAAAAATTTCCAGCAATTTTTTCTCAGCATACAAACAGCAGCACAAATGGCATAGGCGGCCAAGGGTGTTTCCAATTAATTACAATTAGGCAACTTGTCAGATGTTGCTGCAAGAATATTCCACAAGCTTTCTGAAGTTCCTCTGTAGTTCTTTATGCAATGTCTGCAAATACCCTCTCATAAAAATTCACAGTTTAGCCATTATATCATTTCATACTGGAGGTGTTTAAGCACAGAGCGAAGACATCAAACAGTGTGATGCCGCCAGAATATCTATGGAATTTAAGGAATCTAAAACTGATTTTGAATATCCTGGAAGGCAATAAATCGAGTTGATATCTTGACTCTAAGCGAACTGAAGGAACGCTGAAATTTGACGGCTCGTCCTCTTCGATGTGGAGTCATGTTTAATGACACTGCATCGACGTATGATCCTAGAGTGGCTGAGTGCATGGCGCCAAGAGAGAGGCATCAAGAGAGCTGGGACTCTGGGATTCCTGCTTTATCTGCCAGGCCTAATGATGGCATCCACCTGCTGTTTTATGGTCACAGCTGGAGCAGTGTAGCTCCCATTTGGCCCAGAGCGCACAATCTCCCTCTCTCTCTCTCTCTCTCTTTCTCTCTCTCTCCCTCTCTGCCTTATTGCTCACCCTCCTCTTTCCCAAGTCTCTCTCTCATACTTCCATCTCAGCCTTTCACCAACCTGCTCTCAACACCCACTTTTCTCCACCCCCCCTTCCATCTCCCCATCCAACACCCCTCTTTCACTTTCTCCTCTTCTCTTTGTGGCTCATTGCCCTGATGTTCTTTTTATGGTCAACAGCCACGAGCTCCTCATCTGAACCAGTCTGGCCACATATGTGTTTCAAGAGGGGATGAGTAGATAGGGGGGATGAAGGCCCACGAGGTGCCCATCCAGCAAAACATCAGAACAATATGTCACACAGCTGCCTGATGACCTCGACCATTCAACCTTGCAGAGCTCTGACCGTGCATCTCTATCCTGAGGGGGAGCTGCAACATGAGAGCAATATTTTCCTTTCGTACTGTAAAATATTCTTGATTTTTAGCACACATAATTCCCATAAGAGTCCATGAGCGGTCACCAGTCAATACCCGCTTCCATGGATATCTGTAGTAATGTCACTCATGTGTTTCTATTTTGGAATGATATTCCAAAACGCTATAAACTACTATCAGAGCTTTCGCTAAGGCCAGGTCCACACTAATCAGGAGGAAATGCATCTTTATCTCCCCATCTTGCCCTTCTGTCGGCACCAAAACGGCTCCGTTTGCGTCTCTCGATTGGATACATTTTAAAAGGTCAGTTTCTCAATATAGTGGAGCCAGGACAACACGGGAAACAGAGGACGCATGACGTATTATGTATGACTGTCATGTGATTCTGGCTGGAATCAAAACATGGTGAGCAAAGTAATGCAATTATTGTTCTTCTGCAGATGACTATTAAGGACATTTAAGATTTTTTGGGGGCATTTTGGTGTGGACAGCTAACTTTGATGAAAAAGCTACGGTGGACAGAAAACAATTTGACAGGAAAATGGCATTTTTGAATTTCTACTCATTAGTGTGGACATGGACCCAGTTTTGGAGTTTATGCCTTATGCTGAATGTCTTAAGTAGTAATTGTGCCTGTTTGCAGTCTTCAATAAACAGAGGCAAGAGTAAACATGTTTTTAGGTGCATGAAGCAGTCGTTGTTTGGACAAAAAGTATGTTATCCAGTGCTTGTGCAGTATAAGGCATTGGCTTTGTCAGTGGATTGTTTTGACCTTCAGTTCTAATGGCCCCTTTTGACCATTATTGTATATATTTTTAATTCAAAAGTGCAGTGTCAAGATGCAACACCCCTCCAAACTTCATCACAATCAGACATGTGGTTTCTGAGAAATGAAGCTTCAGTTTGAGATTTTGACCTTTAATTATAACGCCCCTGTCATGCCAATTAGTGGAGTACAGTCTTTAAAATTAATCAACATCAGACCGTTGGTGTCTGACATATCATCTGAGATATCATGTTTGATGGATGGATGGATGGATAAACTGACAGACACATAGGGGACAAAAAACAAGGGGACAACAGATGATAAGCAAGTGTTTGCAACTGACTATTTAGGAATTCATATTAAAGTTTCCCTTAGATTTTTGTTTGTTTGTTTGTTTGTTTTTTGAGACAAAGGTGGCAAAAGCTGGAGAACGAGCACGGTGCAGCATAAAATTTGTGTGCCAATCTTTAGAGTGTTGTGTGCTTAAGTTGAAAAAAAAATTGACAGAGAAGTGTCCACAGGGATTTAAAAATTATGTCAAGATGGAGTAAAAAGATGAAAAATAAAGGTTGTGACAGCTGAGGGTGTTTACTCTGTGGGCTTGGGATGATATGCTTATCTCTCAATTCGATACTATCATGTCTATCATCACTATCATACTATTATACTTGGGTGCCAGTTTGATTCCAAGTTGATTTTTGATTCAACAGCGATTTTTGAGTGGACTGAAACACAATATGTAACATAACTGGCAGATGACATAAATAGTCTGTAGCCTTTATATTTTAAAAAGGTAGCTGCCTTAATTAATGAAATAATTAATTTGGAAGCACCTTACGGTCTCCTAGGTGCAGGTCTCGTTTGCTCATGCTGATCTTTGCTCCAGTAATGTTTGTCTCTGTGTGACAGTGAGGATGGTGCACAGTATACTTCATGTTGGTGTGGAAAAGGTAACTGTTTAGTCATTAAATCAAATCATGCTTCTAACTGCTGCCATTTTTTTAAGATGAATTACAAGGTAACTCAAGTGCAGGTAGCATGTCTGGGTGCTGCACCGCCCTCACAGATGAGTTTCGCCTTTTTCCGTTCTGTCAACACTGCATACAGGAAGTTTCAACAAAGGTGACCCACCTTTGAGTGAGATAGGCAGGGAAAACCCTCTATTACTGTTAAAAATGTAAAGAGACAGGGGAAATGAAGGGGGAAAAAAATAAATGACAGACTTAAAAATTGAGCTGAAATCAAACCTCCTGTATCGCAAAGTGAGGAAATGTATTATACTTCAGGCAATTGACTCATCAGGACAACCCAGTAAAATTTAATGTCTGAACATCTCCTCCTGGAAGAAACTTTGAAGAGTAACCTGATTTCTGAGCTCAGTTGTTAGGGGTGTTATTGGACACCTACATTGAGAGTTTTATCCCCAAGACAGACCTTCCAGGGAATTGTCTCAACATCTAGATAGAAAGATCAGGGTTGTTCTTAAAGATCACACATCAGCACGGATGCTTGATCCTTCCAACAATGTTTCGGGTCCAATTTCCAGATGAAATGCTTCACCTCACCTTGCTTCCCTCTTAATCTCCCATCATGGTAATCATTTTGAGCTCAATCAAGAAACCCTCAGCTGACCAGTTTTTAGACAGGTGATCTCCAAGGAACCTCAACGCAGGTGTTTTCTAGACAACTTCTGACTGACTTGACTGAGGAAGACTGGAGTTTGGACTAAAAATAGGGGCAACAAATCATTTCTGGGAGACAAGCTGAAATTACTCAACAGCGGTGGGGGAAAAAAAATCATGATCGCAGCTCAGGCCCGTCAAAAACCCAAGACGTCCTCAGAGAGAGGCGCCGGCTTGACAACATGTCAATATCACTTTGAGTGCTTCTCTGCGAGCACAGCTCTTTGGGAAATATCATTTACTTCAACAGCTTTACACCAAAAAAAACAGACAGCGAACATTTGACGAGAGTGCTGGAAAAAAAAAATCCAAGCAGTTGATCTTTGAGACCGCAGGAAGACAATAAAAAAAAGGTAAGACAACAGTTCTTTGTTGATCACTGTCAACGCATTTACCGGACCAGACGGTGTTGTCTAACTTTCGGCAGCCAGCACCCGTCTGTCGGAGATCTTACGTTCGCAGGAAAGAAATCGCTCTCCTTGAGTTTAGCCCCTGGTTTGGCTGCTTCTTAAATCTGTCACTCAGACGCTTCTCAGAAGCCGACAGAATGATTGAATACAAGCCCATATTAACAGTGACAACTTCAGCCGCAGTTAAGTAGACCTGAGCAAACAGAGCATTCTGGTAGGCGAGCACAAAACACAGGCGCAGCTCTCTAGTCACTCTGCAGACACAGACATAACAGGAAAGGAAGAAATTGAACAAAGACATGAGCGGGGTTTATTTATATTAATGAAACATGCTTCAGATAATGGGGGCTTTAAATTTTTACATCGTGGTATTTGTAATAGAAGGAGGGAGGGGTGGTGCATGTGAACACAGAGCTGTTTTTATTTTGAGGAATCGGGCATTAGTGAATATGCATATTGGAGAATGTCTTGCAATTTCCATATTTAGCTGCACACCCATAGGTGGTTCTCTCAGTCTCCAGGGGCGACAGCCACTCTTGAGTGTGATTTGTCCCAGGGGCTATTACACATGCTGAATAAACATGAGCTGAAACCTCCTTCCGCTACACTTGTAAGGGGTCAAAGTTCGTATTTACAAGAACAGCAAATCCACTTACCATCAAAACGTGTTTTGAGAATAGGCCATTTTATATACACTGCCTACTAGCCAACAGAAAATATCAGGCTATTATTAGGCTACTTAAGGCACAATGAAAAATCCACAATCAATCTCTGTGTACTTAAAGAACAATAGAGTGATTTTTCTTCTCTGTTCAGAACCACAAATACCCCCAATCTGGTATAACACTTGGCTGCAACAGTGAACGTGACGCCATTTTGCATGCTAAAACTTCAATAAGCTGCACAGAGTAATTGGACTCTTTATTGCTTTAATCTTTATCTTTGAGTGTCCTTGTCAAGAGGCATATCAGATATTTTCCATCAAAGATAATATTCGTTTATGCCTCAAGATAATCCTTTGCTCCAAAAATCGACTCTGCCCTGCTGCATCTTCAGGATGCAGCTAAGTGAGTGGGAAAAATGTCTTGGCCACATTAGGATTTAGGGAATGCAGTCCCATCCCAGAAGCAGACAAATGGAGTTTTTTTTTTCCCTAGGTGCATGAGCTGTATGTCCCTGTTCAAAGTAGCAGGCTTGTAGGCTAAGATCTCCCTGCAAGTAGGCAACAAATTAAGACAGCCTGCATGAGGTTTGTTTATTTGTTTGTTTGTTTATTTATTTATTTATGACTTGAAACATAGCTGAATTACCCCCTATTGCCAGGGTGTCTACTGTATGAGATGGCTAAATTTACTATGGATATTGTGTCTGTGGGATCCCTGCATCATATAGCCCTGACCCTTGATGGTTTGAGTCCTGATGTAAAACTCTAAAATCATCTCTAGGATAAAAAGCATCCCTACTGGTCACCAGTTTTGTTTTGCTTATTTACAAAAAGCGGTTTCCCATAGAGCCCCTTTTAAAGACATGACATGATTCCCTGTTGCTGTTTTTTTCTTGTCTCAATGTGAAGCATAAGTAGCCTAACCAAACCTTTTAATTGTCATTTTTTATTGCAAAGCTATCTACTTCTTCCTCTCGCCAATTAAGGAATAAAAAGAGAATTTGTCTTAAGACTCTCTCTCTGTATGTGCTCCATCTCCCTACTAAATCATTCAAGAGCACTGTGCTTCTCATTAGCCCGCTTAGCAAAACTTCCTCAGAAATCAAATAAATCAGCGCCCGGGAATAGAAATTAAAGTCCTGCCTGCAAGCTCTTGGGAAGTTTTTTTCCCTCCCCCCTTCCTTTCAAAAAAGACCCGCAGTTAAGATTTAGAGCACTGCAGTCCTGAAGGCTGGCTTAACTTCACCCTTGGGCTCTGGTACAGCGAAGGGAAACCTGAAAGCTAGTGTTATGACAGAATCTTTGCCTCAGTATCTTGTGAACTGGTCTGGTGCAAGTCATTATAGGCAGCCACAGGCCCACTGAAGACGCTGGACCAGAGGTGTGGTTGCTGTAAACTGAATATTCAGCCATAGTTAACAAATTGTTCACACTATACAGGAGTCAGCGCAGTGAAGCCGAGTGTATTGGGTCCCTTTAGACAGGGTTATACAGTAAAGACAATACAGTCTGCAGAATTCAGCCATATAGACTTCCACTGAAGCCCACTGTAGACCATGAAACAATGCTGTTCTAGGGCATTTTTATGTGATCATTGAGCCAAAACCTTTGGCAGCTCGTTATCAAGAGCTCACATCTGTGTGCTTCGTCTGAATCATAAAGAGATTTCCAGGCTCCAGATTCGCCATGTTAAGAGAGTCATAAAACCCTGGAATAAAAACATAAAAAAAATCACTATCAATCACTGGATAAAAGAAAATGCTACTTCACGACTGTCAGCAACTCCAGATTAACCTTAACCTATCATTGCTATACATCAAAGGAAACCTAATTGAAAAGAGCAGAAATAATGCTCATGAGAGTTCACATTTTCTGGTTTCAATTCGTAATCTCTGGCAATTTTTTTTTTTTTTTTTTTTTTTGCACCCCAGCTCCCATCCAAGTCCCAGAACGACCATCGTTTAAATGCAAGCCAACATCTGACGTTGTTTGGGCTTGGTTTGTTTATGGAGGGTGATGGCTAGCCGCTGAGATGCAGGACTCACTTGGGACCAGGCCAGTCAAATCTCGTCAGGCCCTGGATGACTAGATGAAACAGCCGTTCAAGGCCCATCCGCACAGGTTTGCGTTCAAAAGACAGCATGGCATGAGGCCTGGGAGACACAACTGCCCATGGGTCTGAT
>OMLB01045706.1:37513-49881 GCA_900302555.1 Myripristis jacobus | reverse complement strand
CCCTCCCCCTGTCCACCCCCCCAGTCCTTTTTTGTATCATAAAGAGGCTGCAATACTGCAAAAATGTACCATTTATTCTAACTAAATAAACCTTGACGTCTGCATGTAAACGTGGAGCAAAGACCGTCACATCCGTATTTAAACAATGTGTGGCTTTTTCAGGCAAAACCTCAAAGCCAAACATTACTCATGAGTTTCTCATTAAATTACTAATCACAGTATTTTAGCTTTTTTTTCAACCCAAGCCCAGCCCAAACCAAAGAAATGAACGGAGCTCTTTACGTCGACCCAACCTCAGCCCACTGAGTCGACGAAGCTCTGTCGGGTTTAGGCATTTTGCAGAATCTGCATCCCACATTTTTACATTATGTGCTCACTTTGGTGCATGTGAACAGCTGTAATGTTTGTAAATATAATTCTCTGGGCCAATCAGCTGTTGGTGGCGCCCTGGACAGGACAAGGCGTGGCTGGTTTAACCCTTATTGTCGGACATAAGCAAGTGTGAAAACGCAGATTGGTCTTCATTGGTCAACACTCCTGCCTTGCATTATGACATTATGATGCGTTTTACCTTCCACACACACACACACACACACACATATATATATATATACAAACACAGCCAACCGCCCCCCCAGCCCCCATGGTGAACAGTTGCCATGTTGCAGTTGGTTGTCCCTGGATGGGCTCCACGGTTACCCTGAATTTACATGTGTGCTAATTAGACTGGAAGAAATGATTGGCTGCTCAGAACATCGCAGTAAAGAGGGCCAAGATGTGCATGCACCCCCACACACACACACTCACACACACACACACACACAAACACACACAAATGCACATTTTGCTTTAACACACACATGCACACACATGCACATGTAGGCATCCGCATGCACACTGCCCCGGTGGACAGTAATGTGTTAGGGCGTGCCCCATCACACAGTGTCAAGAGAAACACCTCGGCTGAGTTTGGGTTCTGTCACATGTGATTTACTCCCCGTCAGACAACCTCACACCCCTCCCTTCACAGTGTACAAACCTATCTCCCTCCAAGTCATGTATATATGTGTGTGTCTGCGTGTGTGTGTGTGTGTGTGTGAGGGGGGTAGACAACCAGCATAAGAAAACAGTTTATAGGCTTCAAGCTGCCTATTAACCATTTCCTCTCTACACTCTATTGGTGAGTATTTTCCACAACACAATATGTTGTTTTGTAGTGGAATTGCTCTTATAAAAATAACATAAATGCTCACTAAGGTCCATATGTAAATGATGTGTGTGTGTGTGTGTATGTGTGTGTGTGTCAGGGTGGTTAGGATTGAAACCCCCACTGAGTTTCTCTGTAATAGTCCTAAATCAGCAGCGGCCTTGTAATAACATCTCCCCCTGTGTTATTCCTGCTGCAGTTCTATGTGCTCAGGCCTCCCAACTTCTGCCAAATAACCCCCTTTGATGTCTCTGCTGCTGGCAGGGCACACTGCGCTCTTTACCGTGAGCTTCACACAATCGCGCAGTGTAAAGAAAAAGTGAGAATGAGTGTATGGGGAGCGAGAGAGAGAATGATCCTCATGCAGTCACACGGTGTGAAATGTATATATCAAATATGCGCAGCCGCTCGCGTTACATCTGAGGGGCTTCCTCCCGGTGCCGCGTGGAGCCTTCTTTAGTTTTAGTTTCCAAACAAAGGGGTTGTTTCACGACATCAGTGTAGCCCTGCTTCAGTGTAAGCTTCACAGACGTTCACAAAAATTGACTCTTCATGTGTTCTTGATCATATCTTTTTTTTTTTTAATCACAATCTGAATGTCATTGAGCAGAGACCTAAAAGTGGGTCATGAGACGCTGTGCCAGGTCCGCACCTCCTCCCTCATACCACCTCGCTGTCCTTTACCATCACTTTCATAACACTTAAAATACAGTTTCTACTCTTCTAGCGGCAGATTTCTAAAACAACAGGGTGCATATGATGAGTATAGAAGCTTGGTTGTTCAGGAGCCCTGTGTGTGTGTGTGTGAGACAGAGCCACACACACACCGCAACAGCCACCCCATGCATGAGCACAATGAAAGTACCGCTGAGACACCACCACTTGATTCGGTCAGACAAGAAGGAAACACTCCTCCAGCACTGTCAGATCTTTAGCTCTCTTCCTTCCTCACTTTGCCATCTATATTCTTTTTTGCTCTCTTTTCCTTATTTTGCTTTTTTCCGCCGATGAATACGAGCGATATGCCAATTGTTTGTTTCCTCTTCTTGTGGAAAAGCATGAGTTTCCACTCGGTGCGTTGCGAATAATTTGATTACTTATGCATGTGTCAAAACGTGAAGCCCGCACACACACAGTAATTACAAACAAATGTTTACATTAATTTCATTCATTGCGGATTCCAAACCATCTGTTTCTGTTTAATAGTAAGTTGTTTGACATGCTGTAATTAAACATTTCGCTTGGCCATTTTCCGCTTCGCTCAGACAGGCTGGTAGTGTGACTGCACAGGAACCACTGGTACAAAATCTGCCCGCTGATACAACATGTCTTTGCTGAAGCCGAGTTCCACTTCCTCAAGTCTTAAGGATAGTCTAATTACATACTGATGATTTTTGGGGTTATTTTGTCTGATATTTTGTCTATATGTGATGGCTTAATAATTTGGAAAAAAGAAGGTGGAATGATAAGCGACTTTGGCCATGAGTCAGATCCATACACCCATAAGACGACAAACACATGGTATGCACCACAGCTACTGAGCGCCACATATGAACATTAAATCCCTCCTGCTTTAGATAGAGTGCATGGCTTTATACACTTTGCACTGCAAATATTTAGCTGTGTTTTTGCTCATAGGCAGCAATATTTGGGGATACTTGAAGAAATACAACCAGTACAGAGCAGTCAAACTTGAAAACAACAGCAAATTTAATGTTACTCTTTCAAATATATCAAAGCATGGAGGGAGAGCAAGAGTGTGTATGGGAGACTGTGCACATTATATATGTGTGTGTGTGTGTGTGTGTCATACCTCTAACAATACTACATTTCAAATGGAACAGAAAACTGTTTTCAATTTTGCTCCCTCCATTGATTCTAAGGTATCCTGAAACCCTCCAGAAAAAAAAGGAAATCATCCAATTTAGAGAAAGAGCGACGAGCGAGAGAGAGAAAAAAAAATTGAAGCCCCAATTACAAGTAATTACCACTTTTCGCTCTCAACATGGTGAAATGATTTGATTCCTTTCAGAAGGTAGTCTGGTTTAGCTCAACACAGACAACTCCTTCTGCCTTGTGTTAGTCTTTGGCGGTGGTTAAGACGATCGTTTGGTGAAGATAAAAGAAGGGCGGTGAAAATGATGGAGCTGGAGGCGGATGTGCCGGCTATAAATCATACAAGGTGGTATTGAGATGAAATGGAGGTACGTGCCATGACAGCCATTTGCTGCGACCAACATTAAGGATGATAAAATAAATATATCTCTGAGGCGCTCCAGAGGAGGGGAGTGTGGGTGTGGGGTGTTGTGTCTGTGCGTGTGTGTCCATGTGTTGGGTGTGTGTGGGGCTGGGATGGTGTGCCATTTTAAAAAAAACTGATATACGGGCACAAAATTATCAATAATTATCAATATTTTTATTATATTTACAGCACTGGCAACTCGCTCAAAGACCAACAGTGTTCAACGACGCAAAAATATCAGTCTTGAGAACAGATTAACATCCTTGTTCTTACAAATGAAGTTTTTCTGGTGAAATATTGACTATCAATGGACAACCTCTCCACTACAGCGCCCACAGTCTGACTTGGGACTTCAGTAGTTTGGTGCGGGGGCTCATTTTATTTTCCCCACACACAGTAACATTATCAGGACCCTTGTTTCAGCTCTGACATCCTGCTCCGGCAGTATTTTGGTTTTGTTTTGGACAGTCTTCAGGCTCACTCTGCAACCATTCACACCAAAAACTGCATCAACGGTTACTAAAGAAGCAAACTTGTTTCCCCATACAAGCACCACTTTACACTGCAACTGGAGAAGCAAATCAAAAAACACAATGTCTAATTCTAATGTCATAAACAATACTGTGCAACCATCAACATAAAGCAACACTGCCACATTAAAGTATTAGCCTAGACCTCAGAATAACATTCATGACTATAAAGGCTTGGTCACAATACAGTTTGCATCATATTACTCTACAGAACTAACTGAAAATATATAGAGCATAAAATCTACTGTGTAAAACTAGGGTAAACTAATAATATACAACATAAGTGACAAGTGACAAATTGTCTCAAAACGATTCAATAAAACTTACCATTCCGATTTATTAAAACAAAATTAGCACAATGCACTAATGCAAAGATGCACAATGTAAATTTAACAAAAGTGAATTTAAGCTCGGAGCTTCAGACTCAACTGACAAAAAAACAAAAAACAAAACATGCATGTAATCTGAGTGTCGAGTCTATATGGTTCTCATCACGAGTGACTCGGAGTATGTACTTAATTCACATTTTCTGTCAGCTGGATCTGTGTTCTCCCATCAGCCCTGGGCACTTTGGCATAGTGCACAACATCTAGTGCAATTGAAGTGCAGAAACACTCGAGCTGACATATCCACACAAAAGGGCAAGAGAGTCAATAATGTAGTGTGGAAAATATTCATAATACTCAGCCGTATTTTCTTTGTTTTTTGGGTATGGCATTAACCGGTCAAAGATAGTGCTGCAGCTTAAATATTGTACAAATGCTGGCTACCGCGTGGTCATTTGCACCCCCATCGAAGGAAATGTGTTACATTTGAACATGAGCACTGCGGCAGATGAATGAATGTAATGACTGAATATATTCGAGCTGCGAGGCCTTGCTTCTCAGACGTTCGACCAACAAGCATGTGTTTTGTTCACTTGGCCTTTTCAGTAACAGCGAGCACGCCGTCTGTCTGCGCTGACGGGTGTACAGTGAACAAATACGCAGACAAAAGACAGTTTTCTTCCACCTGTGGAGAGACTGCGCGGGATAAAAAACAAACTTGTTTCGAGGGTGATATGACCCCTCTTACACCTCAGCTCGCAACAAAAGCCCGTGGAGATGTAAAGGAGAACGTCTGTCTGTCTCGGAGAGCCTGCTCCTCTTAGGCACACACACACACGCTGACACACACACACAGACAAACAGGTGTAACATACAGACACGCATTCACACACAGCCACAAGTACACATACACATGCACACACACACACACACACACACACCACCTCCTCCTTTCTTACAATATTGCATCTCAGCATCCACGCAAGACAAATACAGTTCCAATCCACCTGGTGGTTTGATGGCTCACACACTCACACATGACAATGCATTGATTTTTTTTTTCCTCTCCCTCCTCTCTCCTAGCTCTGTTGGGCGCGTAGACAGGGCGGTGAGGAGAAATCCATTAAGCCGACACTTCTCGTTTCCATTGACTGACAGGCCTTGACGGGCGCGGGCTTTTGGCCCACCCGCTTGACTGGCAGCTCGACAGTTAAACAAGCCCTCCAGTTGCTATAATAGTTTAAAACACTTTCAATTACCCGAGTCAAACAAATCCTGCAGACGAGCGCTTGGGTGCTTCTCTACAAGCAATCCCACACCCCAGCGGGTCCTTCCCCGCCTATCGTTTGGTTTATCTGGAGATCCCACACGCTACGATGAAGGGGAAGAGTTTTTCTGGTCAAAGCAAGCATGAAGTCAGCAAGGGAAATTGGAGGGTACAACTTGTAGAGTATTGAGAAGTGGGGGGGATGATTTTAAGGTTTTTCTCATAGTATTTCAGAACTTTCAGCTCTCTGTGTTTGTGTGAGTTATTGCGTCCATATCACACTTGGGCTGTATATTCCCCTCTATGTATTTGTGATTGCAAGATTTATGACAAAATTAACGACCAGCAGCAGTGTCCTCGCTCTAACTGCGAAAAGCACACAATAACTAGGGGGGGCAATTTCCACAAATCAATGAAATCTTACAATAATAAACAGTCTCATCAATCACTTGTAAACAAGCACTTCACAGTAATTTTATCACGTTATAGCTGCAGTTGAACAGTTTTCTTTACATCTCCACTGCAAGGAAACACAGAAAAAGGCGAGCACCTTACATTGTTTAGAAGAGCTTTCAAAAAATCAAACCACATAAAAACACAAAAAAACTGTTCAATTTAACAGAAAAAAAACATTTAATCTAAACTCAGCCCTCAAGAGCCCTCTATTAAAGGGGTAGTCTTTCAAAATACTTAGAAAAGCCACATTATTATCAGTTATGCACTACTCCATTGGTCTATACAGCAACAGAATTAAATTAATTCAATGCAAATTGTGCTCTACAACTGCACAAGCTACACATTTTAAGCAGTTAATACACAGCATGGGGCACCCACTTTTATTTGCTAATAAATAGTAATTAATAACAGCGCGTTATTTGAAATATTATTGCATTATGTCCATCACAGATACTGATATCTGATATCAGGTATATATAATTAATGAATTAAGTCTTAATATTAACTGTTTCACACCAGATAGAGTTTAGTGAATTTACAAGCTCTGGAAGCACAGACATTGAGAATATCCTTTAAAACAGATCCTGCAAAACTGAAGCCTGTTGATGTATTATTGTGACTATTACACAACATGAACATGTGTACTGTTGAAAAGTCTGTGAAAGGTCAAGGAATGTACTGCATTCACTTTGTAAGCCATTCTGTCCTCAGGAAGAGCGGTGCCTGTTACATTGTTCCATTGAATTTCTTTCACACTTGTTCAGCACCGTCTTCGCTCATAATGCAGCGTCTCTTGATGCAAGTGCTGTAGAGTTTTCTAAAACATGAGTAGTAACTATTATCTTTTCTGCTGGAGGCAAGCAGCTGAAATCTGAGGTAAGATGATCATGGAACATAGCTTCATTTCACTTTTCAAGTAATGAGACTCGGGTCCACTGCACTTGCTTATTCCATTTATTTAGTTTTTTTTTTTTTGTTGTTGTATTTATTTGCCTGTGATGAAAACTTACATGAATATTGGTGGATAGTGATTCTGATGAGGGCACCAGCCAGGATGACCGAAGGAAATGGACAAAAAAATGTGTGCTCATTAAACTATAACGACAATGCCTTCTCACCTATGCATTCTCACAATCAGTGACATAGAAACAACATAAAAACACATTGGTTCACTGTACAATTCATAGAATTACTTGCAAACAATAAAATAATTTCTATTCTCTAATATTTTCGTACTCGGTTATACAAATCATTGGGAGATATTTTTTTTTTTGTGTGACAAAAATGTAAGAGAGCTGTAATCAGTGCCTTCCATTCAAATCCACAGCGTTTAAAGAAACGTATGGCAGCATCAGGGCTTCAGATGAAACAGTTCTTCTCTCTTTATTGTACTTGTGGTGTATCTCTGACTACCAATTTAAATTTTATGTATGTTTTCCTTATTGTTTATTGTGTCTTCCCATTCTGCCAACTGGGATGCTAAGGACCCTTGGCATTACACCTTATCTGGAGGCTTCATTTGTTTATGTACAATTATCTGCAGCACCAGCGGCACCTTGGGCCCTTGCTACAATAATAATCTCCGTTTCCCCAGAAACACAAGACACACGGCAGAAAAACAGTGAAGTCATTCTCTTGTTGTCCTTGAGCCATTGAGAGGGTGTGAGAAGCGTAGAGCGGGGTGAGAGTGTGGTCAGAAACAATTTTTATCACCAGTGATGAGAAAAATAGTGCTCTTATGAGGTGCCGATAGTTAATAATCAAAATGTGATTGCACTTTAATCAACCTCTTCCACTCCATCCCCATTTTTTAGACCAGTTTTAGGGGGGGCAGGGTATCTTCAGGGAGAGATAAAATGTTAACACAGATGCCAAATAGAAGTGGTATACATCATCTGAAACCTGGGAACCTGAAGATTAATTTTGAGATGAAGCCCAGCACTGTGTGTCATGTTATTATAGTCATAATTTTGCAATAAACAGTGCTTTTTTGTCCCTATTTAAAATTTGTACGTTTATAGAGTTTATGTTTAGCACATTATAATTCACGAATATGATGGTCATTCCCATGTCTATTTAAGTCTCATGAGTTGTTGCAGCAAATTTTTGGTTGATAATATTTGTTCCACAGATTTAGTGCACAATTTGACCGTTTTCAACCACTCGAGAATTGATAAACATAATGAAATCCTCCAAAATTCCACACTAGGACACCATGGTAAAATTTTTGACATTTGGAGATTTGTGTAAGAATTGCATTTTTTGGCATTTGGATGGCGAGCACTTCTGTTCTGAAAATTGCTCAGAAACTCCCCGTAAGTGTCAATATAGATCTCTAGTATTTGGTTGTAAAGTTTCATGAGGCTGTGATTATCCTGGAGAGGTCACAATAGGACATTTTATACAGCAACGACAAGTTTCAAAAAAATGGTCTGACTACAAACGGCTTCTATGGGGACTAACATCATCACACATTAATTTTGGGCTTATTAAATCCACAAGAGTCTCAGCTTTCCAGTCACACCCAATTTATGCAACTTCATGACTGTTTAGGCCCCACAATGCAAGAACAGGTGAAAATGACATGATTACACTGCATGTAAAAAAACTGCATGGTTTTTGCCCCAAACTGCATGAGTTTAGTTTTAGGGGAAATATATTTGCCTAACTTTGAGGCATTATTTAGCTCAGTGGTTCTCAAATGAGGGTACACATTCCCCTAGTGGTATGTTGGTGTACTGCAGGGGGTACATGAAATTTTGTCAATGTTAATTTTAAAAATATCAGTCATGCGTAATTCCTAAAATAATTAGCCTATGCTATAATATGCTCAATTAAAAATATGAATGTCATTTTGATAAACCACATTTTATATTCAGTTTTCCAAATATCACTATCAGGTTGTTGTTTCAGACGCTGATGGAACTCGACTGGACTTCTTTATATAGGCTTTTTTTTTCAATTTTTTTTTTTTGACACTGGTCAGGGGGTACTTGGCTGCCAAAAAATGTTTCATGTCTCATGTTGAAAAAAGTTTGAGAACCACTGATTCAGGCAAACGATTGCTTTAAATTACTGTACAACAGCCCACTAAGGGAGCATCTTTACATACTTTACATTGTGTGTCCACCTAAGAGACAAAAGCTGAGTTATGCAGAGTTTCAGGATGGATTATCTGCTCATCTCACATCCACATATGTGTGTGTGTGTGTGTGTGTGCCAGTTAGAAAAGAAGTTGTAATAAGTCAAAGCAGTCATGTTCATGAAGACTGTATGCATGTGATGAAAGAAATATATGATTTGGCCCTCGTATTAGAAGCTCTCATTGGCTTAATAAGGAAAAAGCTAATAAAACCATGTATCATTTCTACTTCTTTGTCTACATCCCAAAAAGCTGATAACCATGCCACACGAAATCACACACAGTTGGTAGGAATAAACAGGTGCTCCTATTTGATGAGGCAGGGTTTTCACAAAGTCTACATGCTGTACGTTGTATTCCCCAGACATTCAGCATTTCTGAAGTAAGCAAAATTTTGTTGAGACTGCGAGCGCCATGACCAACAAGTCACAGAGCTGAGTCAGCAGGCACACTTGACCGGCGTGTGGACAACAAGCTTGGTGGCCAAGTTAAGTCGCCCGCAGCTGAACTCTCCGCAGCCAATCAGATGTGCGGATTGTTTCCCTGCCAACGTGACTGTGTTCTATGAACGACAGCCACTCAAACTTGTTATCTGAAAGACCACAGTAATAAACATCTTAAAAACGATCCGTGGATAATGGCTGCATCCACTGAAAGTATATGATGTTTTCCCTGTTTGTTTTCAATTAATACTACTAATTAGCACTTGCCAGAAAGCTTTTTATGTGTTTGAGTGATGCAACATTAAGACAGGCAGCACCAGCACAGCAAAAACACACAATTTGATTCTTGAGTAGATGCACAAGACCACAACAGAGATACAACTGGAGCCTTTTTGCACCAGCCGCATTTGGCCAGAACAGAGCGAGCCTTCAACCGAGCAGCTTGCAGTGTGAATGGACTTTTAAAAAAAAATAATGTGGTGGAAATCTTCACTGAGGCATCAAGGGGAAGCATCTGCAGCTCAAGGCCACGCAAAGCAGCTGGAAGTGGATTTCTGAAGCAAAAAGTCATGGAGTGGACCTCTTTTTGTAGGGATCCATCTACAGGGGAGTGGAGGCAGGAGCAGAGAGGAGGATGAGGAAAAAACCTGACCTTCATCCTAGACAACACCTTCACCAACAACATATTTTACTGATGTTATTTAACTAATTTACCTCATTCTTGCAGTGTCCATGGTTTACATTTTTGCCTCACTGGCCTGTTGTACATTTTCACTGTCCCAGCAGCCAAAAATAAATTCTTGTTTTTATTCATTGTATACATGTACATGCAACAGTGAAGTTCCCTTTGGGTTTAGTTGTTTTTCTTTAGTTATGGATATGCAGTGTTGACATTACACAAATATGCAAAATAAAAAAAATAGACACATATTGGATCAGTAAATGTTGTATAAATCTATGTTTTTTATGTATTTTGTGTAAAGCCAGAGTGTTTGATAACATTTCAGCGAGTATGGATGACCATGATGGTAAACTCCTGTGTCATGAACAGAGACAGTGTTGAGAGATCTGCAGAAATGCACTGGTTAATATAGAGCAGTGGGAGAAAGAATATTACGGCATTTGTGTGTGTGTGTGTGTGTGTGTGTGTATGTGTGTTTACCCCAAGCTACTTCTGTCTGCTTCCACTAGCCACCTGTTATACAAGCAGCATAGCTCCTTTATCCAGTAGAAAGAGAGAGGAAGAGTGTGTGTGTGTATCATGTGTATGAAGCTTGTAAGTTATAAGCAGTAGCTGTGAACGTGGCAGCACAGTGTATGTACAGTTTAGGCTGTTTGTCAAAAAATAAATGCTACAACTCCACAAAAACCAAACCAGGTTTCTACAGACATGAAGTTGAGCTGCGCCATGTCCAGACCCTCCAGGCTCATGAGCTGTACAGAACATACCACAGTCGCTGGTTTCCACCCAGGAGTATTGCTGCTTGCATGAAAGTAGAAAGCCCCATTTTCTCTCGCAGCCTTGTATGTTTCTTTAGCGGACCTTTTTTTTTTTAAAATACCGGCAATGACAATGAGTATGATGGATAAATGATGCTAGGGCCGGAAAGACTCAGTTTAAAAGGGACTTATGCATGACTCTGATTGGATAAAATCTTATAAAAGTGAAGGTTACTTGAGTTGACCACAACATTACTATAAGTGCAAATGCTAATTTATTAATGCACTACATCTAAAACCTGTCTCTCTATGCAATCAAATAAAGCAGAAATGCCAGAAATTACTCCTTAACTGTTTGTTTGTTCAGGTTCAAATGCTCTGTAATACTGTAATTCATTCAGTTAGCATCCACCAACCAGCCAACTCCACAGCCCATCCACCCCCCCAAAGCAGTCAACCAGGGGGAAACACTGACCATGGTGCGCCGCAGCAACAGAGCATCTCCAGCCTTCACCTCAACCCCCCCCAAGGTGCAGCCCCGAGTGCTGCAGGTGCTGTTTTTCAGACCGCACAATGCTTCCTGTCCTGATGGACTCAGCCTCAGCCCCAACAATATGCCTGCACTGCCCATACAAAATGTCCTGGACTACTTTTCACATTCCTCTGCTCCGGCTTTATCTAAACAAAATGACTTTGCACATTCCTATATTCCTGTGAATAGGTGCAATCTGTGAGCACGTAACTGTACAAACGCTGCCTCCATCCATGAATACAAAACATGAGTGTCATCATGAGAGCAGACCACAGTGCACATAAACCCTGCATGTCTCCACTTCTCTGTTCATACGGTGACTCCACCTACAGTTTTGGATTAGGCAGATAGCTGGATGCGAAAATCTGAATATGCTGTGCATGTTACCTACAGCTGAAATTTGAATTGATTTAATAAAATGAATATTTTTTACAACACTCTACACACTTAGACACACTATATGTACTCTATGTGCATTTTGTTTTTGTTAATACTTCCAATTTGCTATCAATTGAAAATGTGTTGGTATTTTTACAACTTATTTCTGCACACTGGAAATATTTTATATTTTCGATGTACTCCCGTCACATTTTTTGATTTGCTTCAGTCAGTTTCATTGCTTCCTATGCTATTTTTTGGAGTTATTGATTCTGAAGAAAGTTGACATTTAAAATCAACGAATTCAGCAAATATCTCCTCATGTTCCACCAGCTGTCCGTTTTGTATGTGCACTGAATAAAAAAAAAAAAAATCCAGAGTTCGTACACAGCCCTGGCTCTGTCA
>OMLB01045706.1:15963-37493 GCA_900302555.1 Myripristis jacobus | reverse complement strand
TCAATGGAGACAAACAAGGTGGCTCGGACCGGGCCACACAACACTATCCCAGCCAAAGCAACAGGGTGCGTTTGTGTTTGTGCACAGCACAGGGAGGACGGGGGGTGGGGGTGCAGGGCGGGGCCTCATCTGGATGTTGATTGTAAGTATCACCAATCTTTCGCCCGAATCTCTGACTCTTCCTTTAATGCTCACGTTTCATCTTCGCCCATCTCATCTCAACAGTTGACTTACTGAGGTGTCTACTGCGGCTAACACAGTGTGCTACTTCTGTTATGTGTGGATTGTGAACATCTCTCTCTTTGCCTGTCACAGATTTTGTGCATACTGCAAGGTTGCATTCTCTGTGCAGCAGCGATATTGCTTAACTTTGATTTGATGGGCTCTGTGGCCCATAAAAATAAAAATCATCCCATGAATTAATTTACATTAAGTAGTGGCGAGTAAGTAGCAATATGCAAACACAGGACATGGTAGCTGAATTCTGTTTGATTCCATGGCTTCTCAGTTTCTGTTATTTTTGGGACAAAGCCAGGGTGGGAAATTAACTTTTAAACAGATAAATGTTTGAATTCACCAGCCACTCAATAGTAAATTATTTTGTGTATGAAATCTACCAGCCGTTTTCATATTTCACCGGCATTAGGCTGCTGGCTGGCTCTAATTTCCCACCCTGCACAACTTATTTTCCATGGAAAGTTCCCCGATTACAATATTCCATGGGTCAACGTATTTACTACCACTCAGGCACCTTCATAATACGTATGCTCCCAACCTGTATTTCAACCCTTTTAACGTTTAACATTCATAATCTCTCAGTCCAGGTTATTACTCCACGGTCCTCCTGTCAGAGCTGAACACGGTAAATTGTCATTTTCCAACCGTGCACTGTATACACCATTTACAATTTGCCAAAACTGGACTCTCTGCCACCACAAAGCTTCTTGTTGTATTTGACTGTAAATGCTTTGCATCTTCCTGTGGCTTTAAATGTTTTTACCCCTTGTACTTATCTATTTTAATTTTCCACTGAATGCATTTTTATTGTGTTCGGCCTATTTATTCTGTTTCTATTAAAAACATGTTTACTATTTTGTCCTTTCATTTATCCTTTCACACTCTGTTGTTTGTTTTTACCTCTCGACACCACTGTAATGAGGACACCTGCTCGGCGGTCATCCAAGGTAAAATGAAGGTTTAATAATTATTGGAGGAACTGGAATGGAATGCTTCGGGGTATTTTGTAAGATAAATTTTGTGGCATTTTCTGATACATGGTTTGGGGTTTGGGGGTTTTGATTAAAGAAACAGGTATAAGGTGTTGAGGGGGGCTTCTCTTGTTCTTGCTTTTGTCTGCAACACTATAAGTCTCTATATGTTAGCTGATGCAGCACTACAGAGACTTCAGTAGAGTCATCTTTCAAAACATGACGTCAGAAAATCACATCTGAAAAGCAAGCAAGTTGTTCTCATCAAGGTGCCAACAGGTTTCAGGACCTCCTGTTTCACTGTAACCAAAAATATATTATATTACAATGGTTCACGGAAAACATAAAGCTGATGTGAATGAAGTGGAGGGGTTTCAACTTCGTCTCCGGAATGAATGAAATAATGGGGGGAAAAAAAATCCTGCCACAAGGGACATGTGGGCTTCCTGCAAAAAGTAGCAACAAGTGAATCTAAAGCCATGTTCCTCTGCCATCAGATTTTTTTTTTAAATCAAAGTAATTGAATCACATTGAAGCACAGCTGTACAGTAATTCCAAAGACTTTACAAGATGAATACAAAAATAAAATAAAAAATACTCATTTAGCACACATCCTTTATTCTGTTAATTTGGCTGATTTGGATGTGTAAAGTCTCGAAAATGTACTGTTCTGTTTGCCAAGGGCCACAGTAGTAACACATGGCAAAAGTGCTGGAAATGCTTTCATCGATTTAGGAAAGTCACTTCTTTATAAGGACCGTAAATTCGATCATAAACATCTTTCTAAATAAAAGATGGGTGAAGGCGGGAGTCTGACGCTACAGCCCTCTGAGCTGGACGGCCATTTGCAAAGAGAATGGAAGTGAACGGGGGCGCGGAGGAGAGGGACGCCAGTCGTGACAAATTCTCTCTCTCCTTCCCCCGGCTCGCTCTCCAGGTCAATACAGGCAGGCGCCACAGTGCAAACAGCCCAGGACACACCATGTAAAGTGACTCTACAATCCTCCATCCCCCACCCCCTTGGACACTATTCGCCCTTAACAACACCCATTGATTTTTTTCCTGATGAGGATCTAGCCGGCATTTAATCTAACATTGTAGCCCTTCGCTGTAGGACACGGCTGAGCATGTCGTGTTAATCGATTAGTCACAGCAACCGGTGGAGGCTGAGCACTTAACTTTCCTTCTGTTGTCGAGAAGTGCTTTTGACCAAAGGAAACGCGCGCAGGTATCTGTCGATCACGAGCGGGCGAAAGAAAAAGAGATAACAAGTTTCTGACTGTTTTGATAAGGCATAAACATATTTGTCTGAGTTTGTCATTTCCTTCATTTTTCCCACTACAAGGGCAAAGGAGAGAGGATTATGATGTGGCAAAAGCCTTTAAGCCTAAAGATAATTTACATGAATTCAAACCACTTCAAGGCACCATCCACATTTGACTAAACGCAACATCAAGCCTCTTGAGTGGCCTATTGTTTACAGATATTCTGACTTGACCAATGGTGGTGCGATCAAAACACGAGTGGGTGTCTACCCATAATCCCTCTCTTTATCTACTACAAGACCCTCTTTCGGCAAGGACACTGGTTTTAAATACTGCCATATGCAAATCCATGAATGCAATTTGCATTTTTAAATAATTCCAGGCCCTTCGGATCCATTGGATTCTCTGGGCACGCTCAGCCCAGATTCATGCACTTCCGTCAATCATATCTCAATATTTGTACGGTTTTAACAAGAACTTGGGAATGCATATACATTTAATTACAGCCTTGGTGAAATTATTTCTAGCTGGGAAAAAAAAAATGTGTTTGTGTGCAGCTGCAGTGGTGCCTAACTCACCCATAACCTCTCCAGCAATGAAGCTATAGGAGGCTTATTTACACCTTTCTCACTGGGCTTTTTCAACCCAGCTGTCATGAATATTATATGTATGGTCAGCGTTAAAAAAAATAATAAATAAAAGCCAACTGAAACACATTAACTGTTTGCTCATTTGCTCCATGGCAAATTCAAATGAAAGGTTTATGATTTTTATTGCAGGGGGAGGGTCCCTTCTTCCTACTCGACACCTTTTGTGTCATTTGGACACTTTTTCAAGCTTTTTTTTTCCCACAGCATCACCCAAGTTGTGATAAGACGTTAAAAGACAACAGAACTACAGGGAAAGATGATAAATACATAAAAAACAAAACAAAAAAAAAACAAATAGGATTCATAGATTTACTGTTCTGACATGCATTATTAATAGCAGATGAGAAACATGATGTCTCTGGTTTCCAAACTATATAATCAATTAATTTTCTTATTTATTCAGCGCAGCCTGATTCTAGCAATAGCCACGTCTGAAACATAAAACACAACGCACAAACATTTTATCTAGGTCTCCGTTTCATCATACACAGCATTTCCATCACCACATAAATAAATAACCAACATATAGACCGCGTTCCTATTGTACATCAAACACCACCAAGATTGCATGTGACAAGGCTGGCAATTAACAATTTTTCTCACTCAGAATTCAAACTATAAAAAAGATGATCAAGGGTGGTTGATATCCACAGACTATGCATAATTTATGTGGCTGGTACAAAATACCGTTCTGTTGCAGTTCTGTTCATTCACTCAACTAATTCATTGAAATAAAGCGTCCCACAGGGGTATCCATGTAATCAACCCTAATCCCAGATTGATCTGAAAGGAGTCAAAGGCAGAGAGCTGGGGAAATCTGGGAAAGCTCTCTGTCACAGGAGGAAGACAATCTTTTGCTGCGGGAAGCTTGGTGATCCTCTGAAACAGTTTGGGAGCTCGGGTTTCTGAGCCGTTCACGTGAAGGAGAAATTAATACTTCTGTCCACAACACTCATATCGAGTTGCAAGAGGAACCATGATAACGACGGTGATACCATTAACTAAGCTGGCTTGATTTGATTTAATTCAAAAAAAATCACCTCAGCTAAGGTTTCCAGATTTTGACCAAAGATAAAGAGAAACAATTTTGCAAAAAAAAAAATCCCTATGTGGTTCTCTGTATGTTTCTCATTTTTTTCTACAGTGTTTTTTCTACAAAACTGAATTTCCTCAAAATTCCCAGGGGCTGATACTCTTCCACTGCTCTTATCGATGATAAACACTGATTGTGTTTGCATGTTTGTATTTTTTCCAGTGCTGCTGAAGCTCTATGAGATAGACAGCACGTGTGTAAAAAAGAGGCAGGTTGAGAAAAATACAGGAAGACGATGTCAAGAAAGCCCAGGGTCTCTTTCAGTGATTACAAGCGAGAGATGGGAGACAATGCATGCACACACACAGAGGAAGAGCATTTGTTTGCACCATATCTGTTACGTTAGTCTGTATATTTCATAAAGACATATACCTCATATTCCACTGCAGCTACAGCTAAGGAGCCAAAGCGAGGCACTGCATGAGATGGTGGTGAGGCAGGGGAAGCTCAAAGTGCCGTAACGCCTGTTAAAATCTAACTTAACGTTTTATCTTTTGCTCCTTTTGTCAAAACTAGAAACTAACATTTGGCACTTGGGTCAGAAAATAATATCTTGTGTGTGAGAGTACAACCACAAGAAAATATGCATAAGTGAAAAAGTGTAAAAAGAGAAATGACTTCTTTCCACAATGAATATATTCCCAATTCTATCCCAAACAGTATATCATCCACATCCTGTGAATCTGCAAGGTTAACCTTATCCCCGACCACCTTTTCCATCCATTAGTGGACCAGTGGGGACAAATTATGGCCTTGGTCGTTGTCTTTGTTGCAATTACCCTCTCGACACAGTCTCTTCTGCGCTCGCATGGCTACACCGTGAGAGAACGTCTCGGGGAGCTTCTCTGCATCATTATCCTCTCCCGCAGACCCCGGAGCCTCGACTCGTCCCAGTTTGAGTAACACAGAGCAGCTGTGAGCGTTGTTCTACATCCCCTCTGTGGCACCGCCACAGCAGCCCAGAGAGGAGCGAGTGAGAAAGGTGTGGAACGAGGTAAGTTAAAAATGAATACATTCTCAATAAATAATACAATCTTTAATGACCCCACTGTTTCATCTGATTTATTTTTGCAATATGAGGCACTTTTATTTCAATCACTTTCTTTGGAAATGTGAGAATTAGTGGAATAGAAATTAATTAAATTGCTAATGGCTTGGTTCAACCAGTGCATTTTCAGCTTTGTTGTTCCTTCCTTCAGCGTTATAAGTCCTGACTGAAAGTTATTTTTGATCTACAAGTACATTCGAGATACTGGTGATATACATAAATATATATTCAGCAACTCCAGCAATGGCGTTTGATGCTGCCAGCTAAGGCAGGGTCATTGTCATTTGCAGCTCCAAGACAGTTTGCAATCTAATCAATAAAGTCTTTCAATAAATGAGGTTTAACTGATCAAACATGTTTTCTATTATGTTCACAATTTATATTCCAATCATCCACACTTGACTGAGGGATCATTACACACAATAAAAAGCTTAAGATTTGGTTCATCACATGCAATTTCACATGAATTGTTTCCCCCATCCTGGTCAGTATCACTGTCTAATAGACATGTATTTAAATGCTGCTGGTGATAACAATCATGGTGTATTAGAGCTGTATGCTGACAGGGAGTGTGAGCTCAGAAGCAATTCAGAGGTCGCCTGGCGCCATCTAATGGTCTCACAGGGTAGGCTAAAACAATCAAATGCACTATGAGTGATGTTGGTGATTGGTTCGGTTCATACAGGTTTTGCTCAGCTGCTCTGTCCTGCATTAGCGTATGTTTGGTGTAAATATTTTATTTTCATTTCTCTCAATTTCTCTTAATGAATGAGCCCCATTTTCTGCTAACATCTCAAAGCTCCATTAAAACGCCCTGGGCATTTGTAAGTGTGTGTTGCCAAGGCAGGCAGAGGAATGGAGCCATCTTCGGGGGTCAGCTGGCTCCACCTACTGATCACAAATAATATGGCCAATAGAAAAAAAAGAAAGCAAACATTGGCTGTAAAAAAAAATTGCTCAGGGGGTCCTGTTGTTGTCTCCAAGCCTCTAATGGTTTTGTACACAAAATAAAAGCTCATTTGCTCATATTTGGTGCAGAGAATACAGATCATAGACCGCCTCAGTTTGAGGAACACAGAACCAACAAGACTGGCTGAGGAATCATTAGTCATTTCCAATGAGCCTGTTTTGGTTCATCAGCGACATTCTCTACTCAGTTGTTCCCTTCTCCATCATCATTTTTTAATTTTTGGACAGCTTCTGTTTAACTTATTTTCCTCAGTGAAAAAAGTCTTTGGTTATAAGAAGACACTTCATTTTCTTGCAGCATTTAAAAACACATTTTACTGGCTACAGTTAAGGTGCCTGCATGCTGCCAGCCCAGGCAGCGGGCTACTCAACAGCATTTGCAGAGGTCAAGTGGTGCCATCTACTGATCAACAGTGGCATACATCCCACCTCACATCATGCCACCTAAATCCATGACCTAAATAGGCAACAAGCTCAACAATACAATACCTTCAACTACGTAACCCAAGTATATCATTTGTTCATTCTCAAATCAGTAATTCCCAGCATCTATTCCAGGCTGAACTGAAGACAACATCAGACAAACAAAAAAACAAACAAAAAAAAAAACCCAAGGCAACCTGCTAATCCATAATTTCAGTCTCAGAGGGAGTGAGTCTTGAAGTACATGGGATCCACGTTGCATGGCCCACATCCACCAAAAAAGCACTAACAAACTCTCAGAGTCTCTCTCTTTTCAACACAAAGTACTCTGTGAGAGAGTGAGAGTCAGAGAGACAGGCTGACGGGAGAGAGAGACACCGTCTTCTTTTATATTTTCACATTCAACTTACCCCACTCGAAGGGATCTCACTCTCCACTCGACTTGTTCCACTTTTCTGTTTGAAAAGAGTAAAAGTAGCTCAGCCAACAAGAATGATGTAAATTACATTACACTATTTATTATAGGGCGAGGAAACTGTCCAATAGACATTTTTTTCACAGCAGCCATTTAACATGAAATAGCAAGGTAAATACTGTGTTAATGACATTTAAGTTCCAACCTATTTAATTGAGCCAGCATGCACAACAGCAAAGTCCAGGCTCTGTGGAATGAAACCATAATGTCACTGCTAACACCTGTTTTCACTGGGCTATATATCAAATTGGCTGCTATAATAAGGCTCCATAAAGCACGGTATGTACCAAGCCATGCAAAATGTGTTGTTTGCTCTTTTTTGTATCTAAAAAGAACTTACATTTGAAACCGGAAAGTTTACTTTTTGAGTTTCCAGTGTAAGCAACAGATTCTACAATAAAAAAATCCATATCTATCACCCATAAAAAGGGGCTGCGTGTCACTCCTTCCTTGTTAAAGTGTGTTATAATTTATCTCAGACTGTTCACCAGAGAGAGCACGCTTGCTGCAATGGTGAGGAATCCTTGGAGCCTCTGATTTTTCATAATATCTAAACATCGGTCATGTCTATCTTTCTGATGGGGAGACGACAAAATTTCAACTCCATTCCAATAGTTATTAGGACCAGTGGTGCAAGATGTGACACAAACAATGAGAAAGCAACAAACAACAATGACTCAAGCACTACAAAGACAACTGTCAGTCCATTTCAAAGACTTAAGAAGTGACCTGAAACATACAGGGAGCCCAAAAGGGAACATGGAGGGGGGAAATATGGGTGACAAAAAAAGATAAATACTTCTGCACTTCTTCATTCTCTTGAGAAACTTTTGTGTTGAAAAGCACGCTCAGGCCACTTAATCAGGTCCACCTGCGCAATCTAATGCAGTTCAATGCAACAGCTCTGCCATAAACTCTACCTTTAAGAAAGTTTATCATGTTCAGTTTGTGTTGACATTGTGGACAATGTGTACATTTAATTCTATGTTTATTACTGTTTGCAGAGGTCTAGTACTGGACCACATTATATTGAGAGGTGTTTCCAATTTTTTGTCCTCGCTATTTGCACACATGCGGGAGGACAGAATAGTAGAAACACCTCTCAATAAAATGCAGTCCAGTACAACAGCAGCACCAACTATGAGCTCAATGCCAAGTTTGAATGAACACCTCTATTACTGTGACAAAAAGAAAACCTGAGCATTATAGGCATCAGAAAAGTAAACTTTATGGCAGAGCACTATTGGATTGTATTAGATTGTGCAGGAGGACCTTATAAAGTGGCCACTGAGTGTATATCCAAACGTGCGTACAGGTACATAATTGGAGCCCATGTCAGATTTGTCAGATGTTGGCACACCTGCACACATTTGCACAGTGATTTAATGCCTCCCTTCATCTTAGGCGATTCGATTTTGTTTTGCTTTGTTTGGCGCGGCGTGCGGCTTGTGCGTGAGCACGGCGACATGGTGAGCTGTACTGACAAAGCGTGTGAGCGCTTTCACCCACCTGAAAGAGTAAATGAGAAGAAAGCGAGTTGGCTGGCCCTCGGGTCGCTCTCCGTGTCTCATGTTCCCGCTGCCAGCCAAAGAACACGGCGCAGATCAAACAAAACAGGCTAAAACCTCATTGGCCCCCCGCTGGGCAAATTTCCTAGCGATTGGAAAATAGCACGGGAGAGGTTAGAAGCAGCGACCTCTTGATTCAGATCCTGCTGAGCGCCTGCATGCGGCATGTAAATCCTCGCTGCAGCACACCAAATCAAACATTACGGAGCATAGTTAGTCTGTGTGCACGCCTGGTTATCTGCCAAATTAAGGTGAAGTGTGTGGATGTGGAGTGTGTGTGTGTGCATGACATTACACGTACAGGTAGGTGTGTTGTACGTCAGGTGTGCCGTAGTTTACGCTTCTTCTCAATTCAAAAAGGGGATCCACAGTGAATTGCTTTTCATTACTGGTGGTGAAAAACACAGTTTCTAGGTATGCACTACCATAAACAGTGTTATTGATGTGACTTATGGTATAAGTTTGTGAATAAATCTTAATGTAGTGTTAGGTGTGGATAATGTTTGTTAGGTGTGCAACCAGCAACTGGGTCGGCTCAGTTTCCACAGTAATACAGTGAGTCTTCATGGTCTGGAATTCCTAAAAAAAAATACTCATGGCCATGGGGTTGGTCTAAGAGTCGCCCTGCTGTGCGTAGCTCCTGCCATTGTTCATTGATGGATTTACACATCATGGACTCGGACAAATGCAGCCGTGCACTTGAAAGCTGCAAACAGAACTACAAATGTTCCCAGGGGTCAGAGGGTCTGCTCACTCTGCTGCATCTCAGATTCAGATTTATTTTCTTTGACACACACCTAGCAGAGTGAAAAAATATGTTTCTCACAGGACTAATGTGCCAAGGAAGTGGCATGACATTTCACAGAGACAAAAAGTAAATAACAGAAAAAAACATTTAAGTAAAACATTATCCTGAGTGCCGAGTTTAAAGGTTCATTAGACACGCGGTGGGATAGTCTGTGTAAAGTGTCGATAGTAGTGAGCTTCTGTGACTGCTTTAAGTTGTTATTTGAAAAGGAGAATAGTGCGCTGTGCAGCTGCCTAACTCCTCAGCAAAAACCTCAGTGGCTCTTGGTTTCCTATTACCTGGGCCTGCTGCAAAAACTGAGCAGCAGCCACAGCTGTAGAGGCCAAAAGTAATACAGCATCCACAGTGATAAGGACTTCCATCGTGAATCAATGGGAGAAGTTAAGAGAGTTCATCTCAAGGGTAAGATAACTTCACTGTAGTTATTTATAAAGTCTGTGTGCCAGAAGTATTTCCCCTCCCAGGCACTCAAGACTTTGAAACTGGCTTTCCGGTAATATTTGAGCCAAAAGCGTTCTTTATCCAACAATACTTGTTCAAGTTACGAGCTCAAGTTTGACCTTGATATGAGCAGATATATTGATAATCTATGAGATCCTTCAGAGAAAACCTTTGTCCTCTCTAAATTACTTATCCAAAGTCTGGCGTTTGATGTGTTGCTTGATGAAACATTAAATGATATAACCCCCCCCTTGTTTTTTTTCCCCCCAAAAGCAGTATACTCCACACACCACATGAAGGTAAAATAAAGCACATGAACACAGGGTTTTTACAAAAGCAATTAGCCTTTTTTAATCTTACATTGCATTGAAAATTTACATAATAGATTCATACATTTTACAAATAATTTCATCATAAAAATATATTTCTGTACAAAACACTTTTTATTCTATATTTCATCTTTTTTCTTTTTTTTCTTTCTTTTTTGTTTTTTTTTTTATTATTTTTTTTTTAAATGGTGTATATTTCCAATGTCCCCAGGCAGGAACGGCTTAAGTCTTTCAAATCACATGGGTCTTATTGCGGTCAGTCAGTAGGAAAAGCTTGTGGCAAAATAGACTGAAGCTTAGAAAAAAATTCTGATGAAGAGGACTGGAGCAGATGTGTGTTTGCGTGTGTGTGTGTGTGTGTGTGTGTGTGTGTGTACGCACGTGTGGGTGAGCATGTATGCATGTGTTAGACAATGTGATTGTGAGTGAGAGTGTGAGTGACAGGGAGGGTCCCGTGGTTTTTGGTAGGCACTGTGTCAGATCCATACCGAAAAACAACAACTACAACAACAACAATCACTCAATCCAAACTGGAATAAGAAACAACGTCACCATAGCGATGCAGTGCAGGACAGTTACAGTGTGGCTAAACAAGGAAACCGCAGCTCCCATTGGTTTCAAATCAGTAATGACTTGAAAAAGAAGTTTTCTCTCAGATGATTGCAGTCGCTATCTGTGGTCACCACAGCAGGGATTCTCAAAACTGCATCAGTCTGAGACCCAAACTAAGTAAAAGCTGTCTCTCACCATGGCTCCCAGACTCATTAAAACATATTGGTATTCATCATATGTTGGGACCCAAGCTGAATAAATTTATTCTGACTCTTAGAAGGCCCATTAAAATTTACTAGCACATTTGTGAAATGAAGACCCAAGCCAAACACATAGTCTCTCACCCTCAGGCTCACTGAAATGTGCAGGTACTCTTGTCATGTGGGGGGCTGTGACAATATGTATGCGATGAATTTTCAGACCCAGTCAACATTTTAAGAAACTATGGGTATACATGTGTATCTGGCCCCTTCTGGTCCCTCAGCAGTAGTTCACTGATGGCATATAAAACCACCAAAAAGGGCAAAGAAGCTGGAGAGGTGCATAACTTAATGTGCAACAGCAACCTCTAGTGGTTAACAGAATAAGTGCAGTGAGGGCTGCCGGCTGTGAAGCATGCCATCAGAATATGGTAGCATATCACATATATAGGACAGCTACCACCCTTGGTAAATTGAGCTGAAAGTATAAGGCTATAAGGGGAAATCTTACACCTGATGGACCTCATTTATGTATTTGAACTTATTTGATATTCAACTTGAGATCTTACGATCTTCAGGCTTTCTTCAAATGGTCAGAATGACTGAATTGACTCATGCACAAGAATTTCAAACATAACATCGAAGCACTTCAGAGTGAATCTGAATGAGCTTCGGCTCTCTAGTCATACATGAGTCAACATTTTCTTCCACTGAAATGCTTTGGGCCACACACTAAATACTATAGGATGATTATCAATATCACCTCTGCAGTGCTTAAGGGAAATGGAGTGAAGCAGGGAACTTTGAAATTGCCATGGATCCCAGTGCACTGTGGCCAAATTGGATCATAAACAATGAGGAGCCTAAACCAGAATTCAGGTGTTACTATGATCTCTGACAGTTCAGTGAGCAAGTGTGGAACTACGGTTCTGCCGTTTAACAAACAAATGATTTTCAGCATTTTTGAGCTTGAGCAGCTAAAATCCGTAACAGTTGTAATAAATGTTCCCAAACAAACTAGATCCCTACACATGGAAAACCCCTCCTGACCTCTAACAAATGTGGACTGTCAAAGATCATGCATGAAATCTGTTTTAGGATGTATTTTTGTTTTAATACTTCCTTATCTGAGGTCTCAACTGTAAATCTGTTTTTGTCCCTCAACATATGAAAAAAAACAAGCTGTCATGTTAATAAGCAGCACTAGTTTTCTACACATATGTGGAAATATCTGGGTCTTTATCCATAAGCAATTTTGGGGCACTGTGATGACAATTCTGACATAATTTATTAAACTACGCTTGTGTTTTTTTTTGTTGCTTCTTGCATCACAGCCTTGTGATAAATGACAAACTTTCAGCGGAAACCAAAGCCAGAGCTAGATGAGAGTTTGGCCCCATCGAAAACAAAAAAGAAGAAGAGAAATAGATAAAGTCTGAGATTACTTGTGAGTTTTGACTTTTCTGTGGCAGCAGTTACACTGTTCCAGCTCAACATTACAATGTTGGCAATATAATGGGGGATTTTGTTACATATTTGCAGCCAGCATTTCTAGAGAAGGGTCAAAAAAATGGCAGCTGATCAAACTCTGTTAGTGGTTTTGGAAATGTCTAATCTGGGATGAGTGCATCATGAAATAGAAATCTAAACAACAATAATAACAATGACACTCATGATTGCCTCAGTTGGAAAGACACTGATGAGGAACTGGTGTGAGGAACTTCACATTACACAAGAAATTAAAATAAACCATATTCATGTTACAAAGGAACTGAAATACTGCTGTGACTTATGTGGACAGCACATAATCGGAATATCTTTTATTCTGATGTTTTTGTTTTGTTTTGTTTTGTTTTTCTAAAAACTCTTTTATAATCTGTCTTTTCCCTTCAGCCCCTCCCCTGTGGTAAATATATAGCACAAAAATATAGGTGGTGAATGCTCCCGTATATATATGCAAGTAGATTTACAGATCAGAAGATTCTGCAGCAATAACAAACAAAGAAGAGAAGCACTCGCGGAGTGCAGAATAATAGTGGAGCCGAGTCCACAATTTAGGGCTACAACCCTGTTTGTCTTTCTTTTAGCCTGTCTATCTATTTGTTTGTCTGTCTGTAAGCCTGTCTATCACATCTCCTGTGCATCAGCCTGGTTGACTGTCTGTGAGTCATTCGGTAAGCCAGTTAATCTGTCCTACACCTGTCTGTCTGCGTGTGTCTGACTGACTCACAACAGTCTCACAACCGTGCTTGTCTTCCATGAGCCTGTCTATTTTTTCCACATGTCTGACTCTGCTTATCTTTTAATCTTAATACATCTATGTATTAAGATTGCTTTTTTTGATCATACTGTTTGTCTTTCTGTCTATGCATGCCTGTAAGCCAGTCAGCTTTTCTGTCGGTCAACCTGCTGATTTCTGTCCCTCTAACCTTTTCTATCTGTTCTCTCAGGCTCTCTTGGTTAATAGACAGGTAGTGTTCCTGTAGAATGTGCTTTAGTACCAGAGCCTTCTCTGTTCCCCAAAGTCTTTTGTCTTCGTTAGTCCATTCAGAGTCCTCAGGCTCCATTCAATGTCTTTGTCATTAGAATCCATTAGAATCCACAGGATCAGGACTATATTCTCTTGAGGTCATCTTCTGTCTGTCTGTTCACTGACGGTCTCATCCGACCTCTATGAGCGGCTGATTTTGGGTTAGACAGACGCCGATAAGCTGTGTTAGGGTTTAAGATCTCATCTTTTCATTTAATAACTCACGTACTCTGCTTCCAGTTCTGTTAGAGTTGGCTTTAGTTCAGCTGGAGGTTGTCTAGGTCTCCTCAGCCTCCCCTCTTATCCATTGGATGAGAGGGAGCAGTTTATCCATTAGATGAGTCATTCCCCTCTCATCTGTTCTATTAGTGCTAGCTCCCCTTTAAGACTCCTTTAGTTTTGCTTTGGTCTGATCCCAGTTCAGTTAGGATTACAGACCCGTCTCCAGGGCTCCCCTTTTCCTTTGCTTGGGAGTTAGTCTCTTCTCAGAGAAACTTTTGCTACTGTCTGCTAGCATTAGCCATTTTCGATTCCATTTTTGTAGAAAAAGACAACAGAGTGGTAGCACCAGCCTCTAGTTGTCATGGAGACAAAGCGTTGTCTCCTCTGGTTGTTATGGTAATAGGGTGTTGTGTTCCGCGGCCGTTTGAGAGATATGCTCCTGATTACATCTAGTCTATTTCTGGTTCACTGATGGTCTGCTGGTAACAGTGTCTGTTGTTGTTGGTGTTGAACCCAAACATACAGGAACAGTATTCTTTGCTTCACAGTGTCTTTTTTGACATCCGTTTCATGTCAAACTTCCCATCTGTGGCCATTTTGCGGCAGCGTTTTTGCTTCAGCCACTATGTTCCTCATAGTGAGCAGTTGTTGAACACATTTAGGGAGACAAAATGGCACAAGTGATATCAGCCCATTTTTGTATTGCAATTTTTCTCAATGATATAACCCTGTGGCCAGAGCAGGGATAATGTCCCCTTTCCCTCCAGGCAAGGACTAATGGTCACAGTACTGAGATTGGGGGCTTTTCTCCAAAGCTTTGCATTAAATATATTCAGCAGTGGGTCATGGTGACATTTTGTGATATCTGTCTAGCAGGCCAATGTTTGGCTTAATCATTGCTATTTGAGACAGTGTCCAGTGTTAAATAATGGGTTAAAGTATAATGGCGGTGTCTGGGTTAGAATAAGATTATAGACGTGCCTAGACTTAGCTGAGTCTTGGGGTTACATTGGGATATGGGCAAGTATGGTTTGCAGTTGGGCTGTGATCTAGATCATGATACAGACTATATCCTTTGTTTTCAATTGATGTCACAGTTCATCGTGATTTTAGCCTGGCTGTTTTGCATCCGTCAAATATAGCAGGCATTTTGTTTTCACATTTGCCTATATTCATCTGTGGATACAAAATGCTGTGAGTTAAAAAAGATACCGTTGAGGCAGGGTCAAAGAAAACCTCAATGTATTGAGCTATTCTTATAATTGGACATTTGAAAGGAGTCCTAAGGTTGGGTCCAAGGTTAGATCTAGCTCAGGTTAAGCTATTCTTCAGACAGTGCTGATTTGACTGCATTCCCTTCTAAAACCTTGGACCAGTCTTGGCTCAGGGAAGGATATTCTCAGTCTTTAGGGCTGGAGTTAGCCCATCCTCAGACCATGTTGTAGACAGTGTTGAGTTTTGGTTTGAAATGGATAGCTTTCCCCTCAACTGGACCAGATTGGGAGGATTTAGGGTCGGACATGGCCCATGTTTAGGACTGGATTGCGGGTTTTACTACAACCCATCCTGGACCATGTTGCTGACGATGTTGAGGTTTAGGTCAAAGCATAGTGCTTTCTCCTCCACAGCCTTGTACCAATTGTGGTCCCATTAGGTTAGATATTTGAGTCTTTAGGTTGGGGTTAAGGTCATGTATAATCCATCCTTAGACCATGGTGCAGACAGTGTTGAGATTTGGATCAAATCTAACAGCTTTCCCCTCCACCGCCTTGGCATTGGTGTTGTACATGGGGTTCTCAAAGGCAGCCTGGCCGTTGTTGTTTTCATGGACTGAACAGCCTGTGTACTGTGTCTTAGGTGTGGTTCTAGGAAAACAAACAGTAAAGCACATATTAGTACAGTGATAGCATACAAAGATAACCTTAAATTATATCACTATTATTAATGTCACTGAGTAGCCAGTGGACAAAAGGACGTGCAAAAAGGATCAAAAAGGATTAGGGGAATCGGTTTTCAAGAATCCCATTGTATTTGGAATGTGATTTCATTCAGTCTCTTCAGAAGTAATTTTATCCCTGAGTTTTTGTTTTTGTTTGTTCTTGATATGACAGCAATCCACGCTCTAAAAAGTTTTGTTCTACAACAAAGTTTGCTATAGACACTGACTTACTGGCCTCTCAACACCACAACACTGATGCAAGGATGTTTTTAATAAATCAGAAAGCTTCTCAAATTCTTTGGCAAAATATTCTTTATGATAGTTTTCTATGATGGCACAGAAGAATATACACAGATGAACTGCCAGTGCGATGGCTATAATGTCTTCTGTTCTCTGCCTGAGGGACTGCCTGTGCTGCTTAAATTTCGAAATGTACTTACATAATGATGATGTAATGCATACCTTTGTTTGTAGAGATAGAAGCCAAAGCCAGTGAAAATTAGAGCAAAGAAAGGCACCAGAATAGCGATAGCCACAGAACTACTGTTGGTACCGAGCTGAGGGGGAGATGAGTTCTGACTCTCCGACATGTTCAAACCTGAAACACACGTCGCAACACACCCACATACACATGGCAAAGACAAAACAGGAGAAACATTGTCAGGCACAGACAATTGGCCTGGATCATATAATGGAATAATTAAGAATAAAGGCTATTTTATTGGGAAAATGACTGGAATTTTTGTACCATTACTGAAAAAAATGGTGCTTTGGCATGGTTAGTAGTAAGTCTATGTAATAGCTGTTGTAATATTGCAATACTAGTATAAATTTAAGTCATTAAGTGCAAAAGTCTAGCAACAGAAAAATAATGTTTAATATGATGTATCAAGCGTAGTGTAGCAGAATGTTTTGTATTTATCATTTACGGTCCACGCTGAGTTATTTGGTGCTGTTATTGTCGCCAGCACAGCAGAGTGAACCTGAATGAACATGCCACAGAGTGCCATTAGAAAACAGAATTACCCAGTCTTTGCAGTCCAAACTGTCCATAGTCTTTTCCCTGGATGAAACCCTGGAATACATAACTGGAGCCATCAGGCTCTGCTGACACCTGGAGAGGAACAGAGGGGATGGAGAGATAGGGGGAGGAGGATTGGTAGAGGGAGGGAGAACGCAGCGTGGGTGTTTTAACTCCTCTGCCAACACAGAAAATATATTTTTTTAACATTTTAAAAACATGTTTAGAGTTACAAAATTATGCAACTTGAATTTTACTTGTAGAAACAAATTAGTGACATATCGTCTTTTGAATCTTATGTCAATAAAAAAATCCTCTAATGTTTTGCAAGGCTTTTCCAACCTGCTCAGTGTTGCTGTACAGAAGCCAAATTGCTCAGTCTAGTTGGTGCAACACAACTGCAGCTAGTCCATGATAAATATTTAGTTAATACAGTAACAAAATGTTACTAATTGGACAAAATAATGAGCAATTTGTACATCTGTAATGCAGCAGCCTAATAAGCATTACTAAAACAGTCTTCCACTTTTCTGGCTCACAAAAAGCCAGGGAATATTTGCATGTGCTGTTTTATACTATATAGTAGTTGCAGTAAAACTTATTATCTCATAAGAGATTAGAGGATCATAGGAATCCCAAATTTCAGCATCGCAGAAATTTAACAATCAACTACAAATATAATTATCTGAACAAATAACATAACAACCACGATATTAACAGACCATCCCAGATAGAGAGCTGTGGACTGTCTCATAATGGCTGACTGACCTGAATTACTATTAAATTTGGGTCTTAATAGCCATGGCACTGTGGTAAAGAGTCATTGCCCAAAAAGGATGGCACAAAGGATGGAACAATATGATACTTTTTATTTAGCCAAAAATACATTTTGCAGTGACACTGTTTTGTCAAAACTCTTGTAAATGAATTGAAGTTAAATTAATTGAATTCCTGTACATCTATTGAGACTTACAAATCCATCCATGGTCCAGGAGTCATCTGTGATTTTGGCTGGAGAGACGACTGAATCCTTTAGCTGGTTCCCCTGGTTCAGATGGTTCACCTGGTACATCAGCAGCAGGAGCCTGGCCTCAGCAGCCTTGTACACGCCTAGAAAAGACAGAGGAAACACCTGGTTCACAGCAGAACAGAGTGGAACAGAACAGAACAGAAAAAATAGCTGTGCTCCTCAGTGGCTGGTTCCCACAGCAAGTTGTCCTTGTTCAGCTGAACCACTTATTCAGTCATTCAGTCAATTTCCCTAATCCAATTACGTTTACCTGGAAGACCACAGCTACAATCTGGCATTTTGGGCTTTTACACACCTTGAGAACAGAGTAGAATAGAACAGAATAGAATAGAATAGAATACTTGGACATAGATAGGTAGCTTATTCATATAACAAATTTGATTAGAGATTACAAAGTTAGAAAAAAGGAAGACAGCAGTAAGGCCAAAAATAAGCTTAAAAAGCTGTGAGCTGTAACATAAATAAAATAAAATAAGCCAATACATATCTGCAAAAACAGGCCTTGGTAAAAGTGAGTTTTGAGGTAACAGATCTGATCTGCAGATCGAATAGCAAATGTTTCCAAGTCTACAAGTTAGAGCCTTTGGAGAAAAGACGTGGCACCCCTAGATTTCAATACAGACTCTAGGGTAGGAAGAAAAGTCATGATTTGATTACATATAGGTCTTCATTACAATAAGGATCTTTAAATTCTGTAGTATGATCAGGTAATGTGTGATATAATCACATAAAATATGTTATGTTTACTTGTCTGGTAGACAAGTGTGTGTGTAAAATTTTCCAATAAACAAAATGACACTGAATGCACATATAATTGTTTCGATATTGTTAAAAGACATAGAAACCCACTGAATTTGTCCAGTGTTGGTAGAAACATTTTTAGTGGGGTGTTCAAGGTTTAAAGTTCGATCAAAGGCATGTTCAAAATTCTTCGATGCAAGGCTGGAGAAATCTAACAGTTATACATTCATCTAGTAATGTGTCCAATACCAAGGATTCTGGTTATGTCCAATGTTTAGCTGAAAAATCCAGTCTTTCAGATGAACCAAACTGGTTTTAAAAAAAATGCTCAGTAGAATTTATATACATCTTTCAGCTGGCTCTTTTACATCAGACAGTTGACCTTGGATTCATCTCCTAACACATAAAAGAATAGAGCACTGTAACTAACTTTGATGTTCTTTACATTGACTTTATTGGGCCTAATTGAAATTTTGTGAAGGTTGAATGGCTTTGAGATTAACCAAAGCAAGCAGATTGGAGCGGATCATGTGCCAGCATCTCGGAGAAATAAATAAGGTTAAATCTGGTGTGCATCCAGTTGTTAGTGAAACGGGCAGTGAGGAGCCACATCTTCGGCTCAGCAGGGTGAGCTGCTTTGAGATTTAACAGAAGGTTTCACCATGTCCCAAAGTGACTGCAGAAGCTCCTGCCTGAAAGGGCATTCAAGGGCTTCAACTTGTCATATATTTAGCTGGTGCTCTCTAACCAGAAGTAGACTTGATTTTTTTGAAGCTTGACATAGGTAGACAGCTCCTTTATGTTGGTTTGTCTGTAGGGAAGGATGACCTTTTCACGAGGACAACTCTCCACTCATTTTGGAGGGCCATTCACATCTGCGGTAGTTGCCTCTAGTGGTCAGTAGATGGCTCTATCTTCATAGCATTTATCACATTTCAGGTCATTTTCTAAATCTTCATAAGACACCGAATGTTGCATGTGTAGTGCTTGCCAGTGTTTTGCTCATTTGGCTACCATGCTGGTCATATGTTGTACCATCAATTGTAATCAGTGTTGGAACAGAGGGAAGACATTTCATTGTGTTCATCTCGTATTGACAGACATGACCAATGGTTGTCAGCTGCCATGGGGGATAGGTGGCTACCCAGTAAAACCCCTCTCTTCTGTAGCAAAAGTGTCTCAGATATAATATTTAGATTGTAGGCTGGTACTGACGCAGGTCTGTGTCATAGCAAAATGCACCACAGAAAATCCACAAATAACTCAGACATGTATCATTTGTAGCAGGCATTATGATTAATAATTAACAGAAGATTACTATTCCATTATCAATATGGTGCGACATTCATCTTTTGCTGTGTGATAGTAATGTTTCTAGCTGCCAGTTAATTGGTATCATAAGCTAATAAAGAACAATGATAAAGGGAAGAGCAGCTGGGTCAGTGGCTCCCAATATTTTTGGCTCATTAGTCCTTAAAAGAAAGTGATACCTCCTCATGACCCCCCTGTCACAGGCTGCACTGGTGCACTGTAACAAAGAATGATCTTCCCTCTTTAGCTTGTTTCATTTGACTAACTATGAGAAGAAGCTGAAAGGAAAACTATGCAGTATCTAGCAAAGGAAAAGCAAAAATCAGGGAAAATTATGCAAAAAAACTGACATGATAACAAAATCGGTATAGCAGAATTCGTTTTTCTTATTTCATAAATCATCTAAGGACCCCCCCAAGGGTCCCAGCCCCCTATGTTGAGAGGCTGAGAAGCACTGGTTGGCATCCAGTGAGCAGAAACAACTTTTTTTTTATATGTGTGATTCATTTACATTTTATAATAGGGTCTGTAAGACATCACAAGTTTTTCTGAATACCGGGATAGTTTGTTTTTAATAGCCTCAGCTGAACAGAAACCTTGAAGCTTGCCCGGTTTGGAATGTAACACGACAGTCTACATTCAGATGCATTAATGGATGATTTCCTCACTCAGCTATAAGTAGTTCTCTGATTAACATATGAGTGTTGCTGGCTGAGTGGACTGTGGCGGTGCAAAATATTTTGCTGAGTTGGGGGCCGCTCAAGGTGAATATATTGATGCAGTGTGACTGTGTGCAAGTCACATAAGAATCGACTTTCTAAAATCATTCTATAAACTCAATAGATGGCTACACTGTACACAAGGTACATCTTTGTGTTACTTTTATTTTTTGCTATACCTACTTATACCCTTGTTTTTCCAAACAGTGTAGAGGCCAATGAGATCACTAAGATTAATGTAAGTTGAGTTCAGTATTGAAACTGGTTATACTACAGAAGAAGATACTGTCATGTCTTTCTTTCTTTCTTCCTTTCTTTCTAGAGGGAATTATTCCTCTGGCACTTCCACCATCTGTCAGGGTGGACAAGTGCATATGTCCTCTGTGATATGACACTGATATGACAAACTATGTGTTTTTTCCCATTGCACAAGTGTGCTATATTTTACATGTGTTGTCATGGTACACTATGATTTTGTCTCTGAATCAGTATGGTTTGGGGGCAGTAACGGTGTATTTATGCAGGACACTGACGTATCTGATATCCTCGATTGCTTTTGCAGGGTTCTTGCAAGATTGTCATCATCAAACAACCGACGTGCAAGCCACACACGGGCATATTCATTTACAACCGGCATTTTTAAGCAGCCAAAAAATAGAACTGACATAGAAAGTCGGGGAAAGTTGGGAAAGAGGCAGAACAAAAGTGAAACAGAAAAAGAACCACCCAGCACATTAATAATGGAAGAAATACAAGCAGTAATCACATTATGGGCCGCCGAGAAAGTATAGATCGATTTTAAATGCAGTGGTCAACAGAAACATGTTTTTGAGAGTAAGTCAAGTCATAGGTCATAACGGAATATTGATTGGTCTTTTTGGAGGATTCACACGTAGCAGCTGGAAGAGGAAAATTTACATCTCCTAGTTTCCTGTTGCTATATTTACATGTGTGTTCTCAGTATTGTCCCATATGATCAAGACTGCCG
>OMLB01045705.1:3311-16328 GCA_900302555.1 Myripristis jacobus | reverse complement strand
TGAGATACGGAGGGGCTTATAGCCTCGTCTAACAGCCATGCAGCGTGCAGAGCAATAATCTCTGATAGTTGCCATGGCCACAGTAATTGGACGGTGTGTGTGTAGCTGAGATTTTGGAGGAAAGAGTCTTTTTTTTTCTTCTTTTCAGCAGGTTGTCTTCTCTGTTTTACTGAAAGCCTTGACTGCCTGGCGGGAAGGAGAATTACAGGCGTTTGAGCCAAGCCTGAGAGCAACAGTGAGCAAGAAGGGAAAAGATCAAAAAGGCAAAAACAGCAAGAGGACGCTGGTTTACACTGAATAATTATGTCAAAGGGGAGAGGAGGAGCGATGCCTCCTGAATATTATTGGATCTAAATGCTGGCCTGGACAAAGACATAGACACTTCACTTCACTAAACAAGGAAAAATATAAAACACACACACACAGAAAAATATATTTGGATATCCAAATACACCCTAGTACATCCCCCCACGCACACACACACTCACTCACACACACACACACACTCACACACAGAGGGATGCATGCATAGTGACAGGTGCACAAACACATTAATCATTCTATGGCCCAAAAAGATCTGCTAGGCTTACAGGGCCAGAAACTGAAGAGAGTGGTAGTGACAGTCTCGGTGTGTGGGGGCGAGTTTGTATGTGTGTGTGTGTTTGCGTGTGTGCGTGTGTGTGTGTGAGAGAGAGAGAGAGAGAGAGAGAAAAAAGAAAGAGAGAGAGAGAGACAATCATACAGAAAAATAAAAAAATAAAGAGGATATGTGTCTCAAAGAGAGAGAGTGTTGTGTGTGAGTGCATGTGTGTGTGTGTGTGTGCGTGCAGGCATGACAGGGTGTGGAAGAGAGTCAAGGAGGTTGCGGGGCGTTTTGTCCGCTGCGTGACTCTGATCCATCAGAAGCAGTCAGACTCAGAGCTGTTATGTAAACCGGGCTCTCTTCCCCTGCCTGTCACTCCTTTGTGTCACACAGAGCTGCAGCTTTCCCCCCTTTCCCCTCTTTCCTCTCCAACTCCTCCTGCCTTCACAGACTCATAAACTGACATTTTACCCTTCTGTCTAATGATATGAACCAAGAGAGAGAGCCTGAAACAGACAGAGAAAAAAAAGAAAGGAGAGTGAAACAAGAGGAAAAGAAAAGGGGGAAATGACGTGCATATTATTCAAACAATGTGTCAACACACTAAAAATCAAATTGTGAAATAATATTAGGACGTTCTTCACATTATGAGACACTTGAAGCTGCCATACACATATAAAGATTTGGATTTAGCTGGTTGCAATGAAGTGTGATATTTGCTAAAGGAGATGGCAAGGAAATGATTTTTTTTTTTAATATATATATTTTGTAATTACAAGAAAAAGGAAATGATTCCAGCACGTTGTGATTCATAATCACAAGACTTAACAGTGGCAGGCTATTTTTTTTTCTCCCCCTCAATATTCGACTGCTGTGTTCCACAGAAACAGCATCTTGTCATTGGGAAATCACAGTCTGTTCCTGTCTCGACAAAATGGCGTTGGCAGGGGAGGTGGCAGCCTAAAAAAACATTAAAAAAAAAAGAAAAAGAAAAAGAAAAAAAAAAGCAGGCTTGGCACTGGAGGGATGCTGGTTTGGATTTCTGCGCCGGCTGGATGAAATGTGACTAATGCCTTCCCATGCTGCTACAGTTGCTGTGGAGGTGCCCTTGAGCAAGGCACTCAACCCCCCAGATGGTGTAGTGGAGCTGCCGCAGAGCCAAAAATATGACAGTGGTCGCGCCGGGCCACTCCAACACTCAGAAAATAAAGCACATAATTGTAGCTCTGGGGGGTACAACGGCCTGTCACGGGGCAGGTACAGCTTTTGTACCCTTCACATCGGGTTTCAGTCCATCTGTGGTTTGTACTTTATAGAGATCAGTCTTATTCTTATATCAAAACTACAATATTAACTGGAGAATTGTATCACCTATTTCTCATATGCACAAATCTACAAAAATGGATTTATTTCAAGGCTACTCGACCATAGCCTGTAAGTTAAAATGTACCTTAGATTAATGTTTTACCTAATTTATTTATTTATTTAGGTATTAATGTATATATTTATGCATTCATTCATACAAACTCATGTCTCCTGATATTGTACCTTTACATTTAGAGTAAATGGTACATGTATGTACCTGCTACAGCTTGGGAACATATCCTGTATGTACCTTTTTGGCTCTGAAAAAAGTTCACATAATTAACCTTTAAGGTCCAATAATTAGCCTGATTGGGGGACATTGTGTACTTTGGGGGACAGATATGGACATAGACATGGACATAGTAGTTCATAGTTGGCCAACAAGGTGCTCCACAATAGAAAAATAAAAGCCAGACTCCAATAAAATATGAGTGGAACAGCAATCAAAACATGAACATAAAATAAATGAGTTAGATTTAATTAAATCTCTCCATGGATAAAGGCTAAAGAAACTGATTTAAAATATGCAGCAGTGAGTTATCTGACAAAAAATGAAAAAGAAAATCAGTGTTAATACTCAAAACACCTAAATATATTCCTAAATACATATAATCGGGGTGATATTCTCCTGTGTTAGGCATCATGTTTGTCCCTCACTGCTCGCAGCCTGCAGTCTGTTCCAGGCTCCACAAAATGGAGGCTGCTCGGCTTGTAGCCTGTTAGTTCCCCTGCGCCTCGTCACCGCTGCACAACAGGCAGAGATGCCCGCGTGCACCGTGCACGGACAGCGGCACGGTGTCACGTCTTGCCTTCTGGGAGGGCGTGCACGTGGATGGCTCTGTGTGAGTGTGTGTGTGTGTGTGTGTGCATGAGAAGGGAACAGAGATGAGTTGGTGACCATGTGCGCATATGTGACTGTGTGTGGGTGGATAGTGTGGATGTTGCTGTTTATGTGTGTATGAATGTCTTACCCAGTGTGTATGTTATTGTATGTGTGTGTGTGTGTGTGTGTGTGTGTGTGTGTGTGTGTTTGAGAGAGTGAGCTGACCCAGATCTGCTTATTAGCATCAGGAGGAGGGGGACGGCAGTCACTTAGAGCTTTGTGCCGGAGCAGTGAACTGTGCTGTGACGCACCATCAAGCTTCATACAGTAGCCCCCTTCCTTCCTTCCTTCCTCCCTTCCTTCCTTCCTTCCTTCCCTCCTTCATCCTCCTCCTCTTCCTACTTCCAAATATCTGAACTATCCAGGAACCAAACCCACAGCATACACCAAACATACTCCTCTGTTTGTAATCTGACAAAAGATCCTGCTGCCTGAATGGGAAAATATTGCCAGCACTCCAGTCTTGTAGATGCATAAATTAAGTTTGGATAAATAAAAACAAATCACTGAACTGTGGCAACTGAAGTCATCCTGTGTTAAGGACAGGAATTTGTTAAATTTGCTCTCCAGATTTCCAACACAAGGCAGAATCAAATTCTGTTTAGTTTTGGTGTTAATGGGATACATGTTCATAAGTAAATTTAATTAAAATGGCTGCAATAACAGAAAAAACATGTTTACATTTTGTTATAACAAAAAAGTCAACAAAAAGCACAAGTGTCTCCCTTGCTGCATGGTCCAGTAGTGAATGAATGAATGAATGAGGGGATGATGGGATGATGGTAGTGATCATGAAGGCTTGGGAGCTCACTGTGCTGCTGATTCAGATCCGGGGACAGACAGAGAGGCATCCACCCATCCTTTCCCTCCTGTCTTTTCCTTTAGGCCCTCCCCATCTTTTTGTTGACAGGCTGATCAACAAAAATGCCAAATCCATGACACAACAACAAGATTATGAAACAATAAAGATGGGCAACAGTTAGAGACCACAGCTTTTTGTCATGGGATGCTTGTTCTTTACACCATGTTTTTCCCACTGATATAATATTTTATGTACAGGAGCTGGTAACTCACTCCCTGATAGAGGGAGGGCGTCATTTCTTTGAATTAGTGGTTATAAGGTTTACTCCCTATTTTAGTTATTAAAACTAGAGTGGTCTGCTCTTTTTGTAAGTCTCTGTTCCTGTTTTGTGTATTATTTTGTAGCCTTTTTACCCGTTAACAGACATTTCAGTGGCATTGTTGATCAATTCTGAATTTTTCCTTTCACATCCGTTTTCCTCACTTCCCTTTTCCCCTGGGTTTTTATTGTTACAGTAAATCTTGGGGATGTAACACTCCCATTCGTCAGTCCTCATCCCTTTTTGGAAGTCATATTGTTCATGGGCACTGCTTTATAATATTAACTTGTATCACAGCCTTTGTGGGAACTGGGACTGGGTTGAACTTGCTTTCAATTCAAGCAAACCAGGATGTGTGTTTTTGTGAGAATTCACAAAAATTTGGCACAGAGGAAATTATTGTGTGAGCTCTTTCCACCGGGAGCATCTGAACTGCCTGGGATGCAGCTCTCCCTGGTGTGTATGAGGGCAGGTTTTGGTTGCTGGTTGAGAGGTGGTGGTGAGCTAAAAGTGTCTCGTGTCACCAGCTGAGGCCGGCGCGTCACCCAGTCAGCTGAGAGTAACCTGATGTCAGACGGGAAGAAACCAGCGATGTCTCAATTCAGAGTCCAGGGAAATGTCTGTTTGCAGGGATCCAGTGCAGGTACAGTGCAGCCTCACTGCACATGTGATTATTAATAAAGCAGGCAACAAAATGTGAATGTAAACACGGGCAACACTGAAGGGAATGTTAGTTGTCAGTCAAAATGAACTGAGTATACACATTTCTATGAGTGATGCCTGTTGAAATTGAACAGGATGTAAGATTTATGAAGCCTAAATGGAACCTAATATCATTAAGAGAGAGAGAGAGAGAGAGAGAGAGAGAGAGAGAGAGACCCCTGCGCCCCCTGGTGGTGAAAAATGTTCATTTAACTGCAGCTGGCCTCTGATCAGTGGGGAGCATTAAAGAAAATTATTCAGTCAAGATCTGCAGTTCTCTAAAATAGACGGTGTCCATACATGATCCTTAAGAGACATATTTATATAAATCATACCATTCACTGACAGGCAGATATAGATTTTTATTTCACATTTACTTCATAAGCCATCCAGCTGAGTGTGTCCATTCACTGTCACGTTGACTTGATAAGGGTAATGGGAATTTGTTTATATCGATACATTACACTGTGTAGTAGTGTAAGATTTAATAAGCTTTTTTTCAATGCATGTAAATGAATAAAAACAAAAAGTTACAAATAAACAAGCATACAAAAACAAAACAGATATTAGATTATATTAAATAACAAAATGGCTTGTCTTTTAAAACCGGCTTCAGAAACGCACCATATTATATTATGCTATATGATATGATATGATATGATATGATATAACTCCTCCTTTATGCTAATACTATTTCGTGTAGGAACTGAAAAACTGTGACACCAGGCCTCCGGTCGGTTGTATTTTGTAGCGACACCCATTCAAAATGGCTTCCAGAGCAGAGCCGGTTTGTCAGATATTCTCGTTCCAGGACTGTAAAACCTCTCCGGACCCGGTTTACGAGCTCCCGGCCCGGTGTGTGAGCCCCTCCCCGGTCCCGCTGGTGCTGGATAACGGCTCCTTCCAGACCCGGGCGGGCTGGGCCTGCCGGGCGGCGGAGCTCGGCTCCCCGCGGCTGCTCTTCAAGTCTGTGGCGGCGCGGAGCCGCGGGGCGGCCCGCAGCGAGACGCAGATCGGGAACGACATCTCCAACCTGGAGCCGCTGCGGTGGCTGCTCAAGAGCCAGTTCGACAGAAACGTGGTGGTCAACTTCGAGATCCAGGAGCTCATCTTCGACTACGTGTTCACACACCTGGGCATCACGACAGAGGTGGGTGGTGGGTCACAGGGTTTGTGCCACAACTTGTGTCACCTAAAAATGTTGGTCTTCTCCAAGAGTTCACCGAAGTTAGGGTAAATTTTGGCGACAGAAAAACTCGCTGGGCTATTTCCGAAGGGTTCCCTTGACCTCTGACCTCCAGATGTCTGAATGACAGTGGGTTCTCTGGAGCCTAAACAGTCTTGGAGCTGCATAAACTGGATTTGACTCTTGTGGATCCAGTGAGTGTGAGGATGTTAGTCCCTGTAGTGACCATTTCATGTAGTGAGACCATTGATGTTTGAGCCATAATGCAGTTTTTTGTTTGTCTTATGTTATCTTCCTTTATCCGTCAGAAACACTGACTCTGTGTGTACATGCAGTTCTTACATTGAACCCAAAGGGGAGAGAGTTAATGAAGGAAGACATGCATATAGTTGAGCTCTGGATGATGGCAGTCAGGTGTGTGAGACGGGAGGCAGACAGTGTTTTGACCACTGTATAAATTGGCCTATTGTAACTTTACAGGCACAGACTAGAGACTGAGGGCAATCAGAGGATGTCTGCTTTTCCAGGTGGACTGACAATATAAGGGGGAGTTTCTGAGCAAGAACAGGAGTGCTCACAATCCAGTCGCTGAAACATGCAATTCTTTAGTGTTCCTCAATGTCTTGGTGTCCTAATGTGGTATATCTTGAACATTTTTATCAGTTTTCGAGTGGTCAAAAATGGTTTGCCTAAAATTTTCACCAAATCTGTGAAACGAATGGTATCAAAATAAAAATTGCTGCAACAGCTTATGACACATAATTTAGTGGTTATTATATGCTCCTATTATAATGTTCTACCCCTTATACACTCTAATAAATAAATAAATAAATAAATAAATTGGTTTCTAATTTAAACACAATGTTTACCACTTTCTATGTGGCATCTACTTTTGACCTTTAATTTCCCCCTGAATATCCCTCGTCCCATCACTAGAATGGGTCGAAGAAGGGGGACGGGATGGTGAGGGGTTAAAGTTTTTCACCATAATGTCAGTGATTTAAGACGCCAACTGACCCAGAGTAGGCCCAGCAGTGACGTGAAGTCGCATCGCTGATTAAGATCCCAGGATGTTGACTGTGAACCATAGAGCCTGTTAATTAATACAAAATTCTGCGTTTAAACAATACAAAGGAGATGTAAATATCAAAACAGACACCAGAGAAGTTTATATGCATGAGATAATGATATTCAGTTATTAAAGTTTTTGATGTTTTAGTCTCAGAGTATACTTTGTAAGTAGTGTCTCACCGCTTTGAGGATCAGGCCTTTTACGGAAAAAGAAACTGAATTAATGTCTGTTTGAAATAAATAATTGATTTTTTCTCATTTGTATTGGTGTAGGGCTGTTACTACTCTTTCCCTTGATGATTAGTCTGTCAGTTACCTTTCAGATGAACTCATTAATAATTTCCTTTATCCTGTGTGAAAAACAAGAATTAATTTCCATCAGAGGTTAACAGAGCCCAGTTAAGGTTTGGGAAGTGCTTTTTTAAATTTTGACCAGCAGTCAAAATAACCCCAAAGGATGATTTTCTGTTGATCGACTGTAATCGACTGTATCATCAGTCAGTGCTGTGTTGTTGGTGTTCATGTGTGTGAACCATCACCCCCTCCAGGGCAGCGTGGAGCACCCCATCGTGCTGACGGAGGCTCCCTGCAACCCGCTGCACTGTCGGCAGATGATGTCCGAGTTGCTGTTCGAGTGCTACCGCGTCCCGCACGTCTCCTACGGCGTGGACGGCCTGTACAGCTTCTACTACAACAACGCTCAAAAAAACGCGCCGCCGCCACACACCGGCATCGTGCTCTCCTCAGGATACCACTGCTCCCACATTCTGCCGGTCATCAACGGCAGGTGAGGCGTCCGCAGATACACACTGTCACCTCCCCGTCACACACTTTGCGCACACTGTAACGCGGTGTGTGTTTGTCTCCCGAGGTTGGACGCTGTGAACTGCAAGCGTGTGAACGTGGGCGGGAGCCAGGCGGCGTCCTACCTGCAGCGTCTCCTCCAGCTCAAGTACCCGGGTCACCTCGCCGCCATCACTCTCAGCCGCATGGAGGAGCTGCTGCACGAGCACAGCTACACTGCCACGGATTACCATGAAGGTTCGCACCGCATCTCCATCCAGACAAGCACAAACACACACACACACACACAATTTCCCAGTTTGGGATCAATAAAGTAAATCTATCTATCTATCTATCTACACACACTCACGGCCACACTTGAAGCTGCACGAGGCAACTTCACATGTGAGGTGAAGTTTTGTGTGATTTGACCAAAGGGATGGAGGAATGTATTGTATTTTGCAATTAAGTTTTAACTCACTACTCCCAGTGCACTGTGAAATTTTCTGTCTTTTGTCAACCAAGCAGCTGAAATTAACTTGAGCAAATACAGTGGAGTGAATCTACAACATCTCATGTATGGGGAACTGGATTCTCTTCTCTGTTGCAGCAACACTTGAAGACAGAAATTAAATTTGAATTGAAACAAAACCCAAAAGTCACAAATACATGCTCAATTTGCGTAACCAGCATGCACACACATGCCATTATCACGGCTGGATTAAGAGGCTAGAAGGCTAGACTTTGAGGAATATGATGAATCTATTATTTTCCTCCTTCCTCACTTAACGCACCACAGAGCTGGAGAAGTGGCGCAGCCCGGAGTTTTATGAGCGGGAGGTTCACCGCATGCAGCTTCCCTTCTCGGCCAAGGTGCTCGGCGGCTGCGTGAGCGTGGAGGAGCGGCAGGAGAGACGGGCCCAGCAGCTCCGGCGGCTGCAGGAGATCAACGCCCGCCGGCGGGAGGAGAAACTGCAGCAGGACCAAGAGAGGCTGGATAAACTGCTGGCTGTGCAGGCAAAGGACTTAATTATTGTTTGGTGTTTACTAGTTGTTGCAGATCCTAATACACTGTACATAAAACATGAGACTTTCTCAGATATCATGCAACATGTTATCTGTTTAGTTTACAATTATTTTTGTTGTTTCTCTGCATGAAACTGGGAATTCAAAGATCAAATTTGAACAGTGAATTTGGTTTCCGGGCTGTTTGAATATATTATTTGTGATTTTTTTCGGTGCAGGAGCTGCTGGAGGACGGCCTGCTGGATCAGTTTCATAAGAACCTGGTGGAGTTGAACATGGACTCGGCCGAGGAGCTGCAGTCCTACATCAACAAGCTGCAGCTGGCAGTGGAGCAGGGCCGGCAGAAGCTGCTGCACATCGACGGAGCGGAGGGAAAGACCGAGGTGGGAGATTTGTCTTCTCTTTCAAGCGCCTTGTTGACGCTTGAGGCTCTTTAGATGTCGGTTACCTGCGCAGGATGTGCAGCAGATTTTGTACAAATAAATTCTGTTCTTTTTGATCGGTATATAAAGAACACAACAAAGTAAATGCTATATTATTATCAAACTGTAAGTTAAACTTTTCACACCTGAGCTGCCATTTTCCTATGATATTTGTATGCAAATAGTGTGATGTCATAAGATAGGGAAACTGACATCTGCACGATGAACGATGCAATATTACAATTTATTGCAATTTTTATTCACTTTTTTAAAACTAGGCCATGGGAAAAAGTTTAGTCATACACTTCTAGATGCTGTATATTATGAGTCATATTTCCAAAAACAGTGCACATTAAGTATTTAAGCATTTAAGTGCAGCGTTTGTACAGGTATCATGATTCGATGATTATTCATGATTATGATGTATTGTAATTTTTGTGTTTTTAAGTATATCGATTCAGGAATTAAATTTAAAAAAAAAAAGATTACAAAAATCATTAAGAAAAAAACAGTCTTGATACTGGAGTGAATTGTTTTCCCACCACTGATGGACAGCTGTCATACAGTAGTCCTAATGCACATTGTGATATTTATATGTGTAGCTAAATCTTCCCATTTTTACAAGACAAAACACACTCAAACATTGTATAATATTGCATACAGTTTTATAAACAGCATATCTATGCATCAGCGTTTCCTAAACAGAATTTCTAATTTTCTATGTGTGTGTGTGTGTCACATGCTATAAGCTGTTCTTGCCACTGCTCGGTTGTCAGCTCATAAGCCAGGGGGCAGAAATTACTGTGTTGCATTGCAGCTGATCAAGTGGGGACCCGGAGAGCTGAGATCACGTTCATGCAAACTCATAATTAACAATTAGGCTCATATGTCATCAGCATGGCTGCGCTGCCGGCTGTACAGAGTCTGTCGTGGTCTGCAGCAAATCAATTTGTTGCAGCTGACTTGTAGCCTGAGGCTGTTCTGTGGCGCCGTGCCAGGTGTCTGAGCTGGAGCAGCCGATGGACGAAGGAGACGGGGTGGCGCTGATGGATGCTGACTTCCCCGAGGACACCCTGCCAGACAAACCTGCTAATGTGGTTCAGGTGAGGGTGCGAGGCGAAGACACCGCAATGTCCAGGAGAGATATTTACATTCTCATGAAGGCTCCGTGGGCAATTATCTGCCAGTTTGATTTGTCACAGAATATAACAAAAAAGAAAAAACACAATATAGGTTTTTGCTCAGGCTTTGTGAGAATAAATTGGGTGGAAATAATAATCAGTTTGACGTGTTTTACCAAAATATATTTGAATGTAAAATTGTGTTTATGGGATGGTTAATGTGCCAAAAGATAAGTAAAACTGGTTTATAATTGTTCATGTATGAAATAAACCAACAGGACGTTTTGGAGGAGCTTAGTTTTACCCTCACATGCACTTTTTGCTCTTAGTGTTTGTGTTGCCTTCAACTTGTTTTGCTTCCTTGTCTCCAGCCGGTGTTCAACATGGCCGAGTACCACCAGCTGTTTGTGGGGACGGAGCGTCTGCGGTGTCCAGAGATCCTGTTCCAGCCCTCCCTGACCGGAGAGGACCAGATGGGACTGATGGAGACGCTGCAGTACGTCCTGGCCAGGTACCACACACTCAAAACACACTGACACTCGCAAATACACAACACTGACACACTCTGTTTTAATCAGATATAATAATTAGTGTCCGAATTCTGGTTTTGTTGATTTAACTTTTTCAGATATTTCCCTATAAGAAAATGTTAAGAGTTATAACTATCACCTTTTTAACACGTTTCTTCCCTCTCCTGTTCCATGTGCAGGTACACTCCAGAGCAGCAGGAGGCGCTGGTCAGCAACGTGTTCCTGACAGGAGGCAACATGCAGTACCCCGGGATGAAGGAGAGGGTGGAGCGAGAGCTGCTGGCCATGAGGCCCTTCCAGTCGCACTTCCAGGTGCAGTTTATATTATTCATGTTAACATCATGACCCTGGGAAACCCCGGGAAAGCACACACCTTATTAGATTTTTGTCGGAGTCACAGTCAATCAGTCAATATACTCTATATTACGCTCTTTAATGAAAAGGTTTCGTTTTCAGGTGATGATCACATACATTTTAATATCTGAATAAGACGTCAGGCCACAAAACCTGCTCTTCTTTCAGTATTGTTTATGTCATCGCATCCTATCACACACTCTATACTCTAAAATACCTTATGCCAGGGGGTTTTCAATTTTTGCATGTGTTTCTCACTCCCAACTTGACTTTCATTCGCACTTATCAAAGCCAAGTTACAAAATGCTTTACATAAAACAGTAGCAGCAGTAGACTTCTAAAACAGAAACCATGAGTCGGCAATTCAGTTAAAGGTGCTGATTTAGCGAGCGGGACGTCCTCAGGCAGGTCGCTGCAGAGCTGAGCGGCCCTGACAGCAGAGGCACCGTCATCACTGTCAGCCCGAACATCTCACTAAACATGATTTTTACAGATCTGACTGTTTTTATATGCATACAGCCTAAAAATCCAGTAATTTGGGTGAATGACTTATTGCGTGACTAAACCACTGAAACACCAGTTAGACCAGAGTTATCAAACTGAAACTTCATGAGATTATTTTCCTCTACACTTAGTCATGTTTTTCAGTCCAGCGGTGATTCACTTACAAATCCAGTCACTGTCTGCGTCCGTTCGTCTCCAGGTGAGCATGGCGTCACGGCCGGCCCTCGATGCCTGGTACGGGGCCAGAGACTGGGCCTTGCAGCACCTTCCTGCAGGAGGAGGAGGGACGGAGGGCTGGATCAGCAGGCAGGACTACGAGGAGAAAGGAGGAGAGTACCTGAGTGAGCACTGTGCCTCTAATGTCTTCATCCCTATGAAGATCGCCAAGCCCGCTCCTTCCCGTCCCTCAGAACCCGCCATCACCTCATCAACACCGACAGGCGTTTCTGCCGCCGCCGTCACATCCATTCTGGCTTCCTCGGGTCCCGCTGCTGCAGCTGACGTTCCTGTGGTTACGTGCTAGCGGGTGGCCTCATCGGAGAACTGCTGCATTAAACATTCAAAATATTCAGGAAAAATCCTCAGATGTTCTTACGCTGTTGGAGATCGTTAATCTGTGATGCTCTGTGCGTTCCAGGACTCATTTTATAACCAAGTGGAAAGGTAATTTACATGTAAAGTGCCTTGTCTGCCTCTGTCTCAGACAGTCATTTCCTACATTTCCCAGAATGACTGTGAACAGCCCTCAGCTGGCAGGTGTGAGCTTGTTGTTTTCGGTCAAAAGTGGATGTATTTGTATATAAATGACTTCGCGGTGTGATCGCTCAGCTGTGGACCGTACATGTCTATGATTTTGGCTGCGCCCTCGGGCCTCGACTCAAAACACACGTCCTGTGGCTGCTTTGCATTCTGGTCTATTGAAGCTACTGTTGGTGGATGGAAAAAAAAGTCTCTCTTCCACTTGTGTGATTGATTTCTCCCTGGATGATCATTGAATGTTGGTTGAAAATGCTCTAGAAAGAAGCCTTGGTTCTTTTATTCATAGGGGCCAACACACACACACACACACAAAATTCTTTTCACATTTATGATTTAGACACTATCAAAACATTTTTCTCCTGTTGCACAAAATACACCACCAAACAACTAAATGGGCCCACAAGCATAAGAAACATTGCCATTAATTTTTTCCTTAAATTATCCAAACAAAATCAGAGTTCAGTAATGTTTATTTGAATGAAGCCTTTCTTTCCAGTTCTGCAGGGACCACTTAATGTTTGGAGATTTTCTGCTCTGGGTCTCTTGTGACTTGTGCAACTTCCTGTGCAAACTAGAGACGTTTTGGCATTTTTAGTTTGGAATTATT
>OMLB01045671.1:2345-23475 GCA_900302555.1 Myripristis jacobus | reverse complement strand
ATTTTTTGTTATGTAATAATGTTATAATTATCATGACATTTTTTTATTATCAACCTTAATTTTTGGGGCCCCCTGCAGGTACTCGGGGCCCTACACGCTGTGCGTAGTCTGCATATAGGGAGCGGCGGCCCTGGTGGCAGTGTGCACTGCAGTGTGTGTGAGAACAGTGCTAATATCTGGAGGAAGCCATTGAGCAGCTAGCCAGCCAAGCAGCACAACAGACTGGACTGGAGGGAAACTGGAGAGAAGTGACACGCAGCACGTACATCATATTTGAGTTACATTGCCAGCTGCAATTGATAATAAACAAGCATATCTAAACTAAGAAAGAGATTACCAGTTTGAGTAACATCACTGAGTTTCTATGAAATTATGCAGTTTTACATCAATATGTAATGACATCATCATGCAATGACCTCATTGCATGGTCATCATTTAGCAACTTTTAGCAAAAAATCTACCTGCCTGAAGCAACCTCCCCTGAAAATTAAGTGGCAATACTTTGGTCAATATGAACATGTGGCAAATTGTTGAGATGTCTTCTCATTTTAAACAGGCAGCAAAACATGTTTGTCTACTGAGTTGTACTTTAGTCAACATGCTGTTGTTCTTATGGCTGACTCTCTCCAATATAATTTAAAAATAGCCTCTCAAAGTCTCTGCTGGAAAGAGCAGGAAAGTGGAACAATAGCAAATTGGTCCCCCAGACACAATCAGCATATTAACAGCCATCTGCTTGTGAGGAACTTTTCCCACTCAAAACTTCAAGGTTTTCGCCCATCAGCTAGTGCACACATTTCTATTTATAAATTGCCAGCGTGGGTCGCCAAGAGCTTTGGATGCAGACATTAAAGTTCATTTATATATTTGCTATTTTCGTCCCTCTAGACAACATGTGAGTCTCCATTCACGTGCACATGCTGATTAATGCTGTTGCTGCTGGTGTGTATGTGTGCTTGTGGTTGTGTGTATCTTTGTGTGTTTGTGGGGGAGGTTACTCTGATGTCTGTAATACAGATAAAGCAGATGGGAACACTCCTTTTCTTTTCATTTTTTTGCCTTTATTGCTGATGATAGCAAACATTATAACCTAACTTATAAAGTGATTATAGCAAGCATTATAACCTAACTTATAAAGTGAAACATAAAATGATTCAAATCATTTTGGGTTTTACAGGGTTTTACTTTGAAAACATTGTAGCCACAGGATAAAACTCTGGTAAATTACTTATCCTTGCCCACCACAGTCTTAAGTTCCAGCATCAGCTAATGGTTTTCCACCCTTTTCCCATGCTATGCCACCTTGATACTCCATTTTGTGCAGACAAGATTTGTTGTGGTTCTGTTTACCATGTGATGAGAAAGATCTCCTGTAATAAGTAGCATTTAGATTAAGGAAGATCTCACTAGAAAACCAATGCGAGGTGCTCCCAGTAAAAACTTTGTGTATATAAGAGCATGTGGGCTAAGGACCAAATGAGATATTTGAGGCATGGGAACATCCAGGGTCAGCTGCATGGCAGGCAGGCCTTAGATAAGCCAGACAGAAATCTGACCACAGATGTGTTACATGAGGGGAAGGTCATAACTCGATGCAGTGCTGTGGGTGATAAAGTGGCATTGAATGTGTTGTGTGCGAGTGTGGCGTTGGCCTGGTTTGATTAGTGTGCTAGGAATCTTTCCCATCTGGCAAGGGACGAGGTTGATGGCTGTCCAAGTCTCTCCACCACACGCACCTGACTCAGCTCTCTCTCTCTCTCTGCTTGCAAATCAAGTTGATACATAACACTCAGTCCACCTGCCTGTCATTTTTGTCTTCATCTGTCAGTCTCTAGCCTGTTTGTCTGTTTGACTATCTGTCATCTCACTCACCACCTATTTGTTTCAAAGTGTTTGACTTAACTGTCCCAGAATGGAAATTGTGTTTACAGACATAACATTACAGAGAAAAGCACAGTAAAACACGTAATTGAATCATAATAAAACAATGAAAGACATGACAATTTCGACTATGGATCTTTTGTAGGTGTAATATAACTGCCCAGAATCTTACAGGACATACACTGCATCCTGAGGTATTACAATAAGCCCCATTTCCTAATCTAAATACAAGATACCTACCTACAGTATGTTTGTTGACTTCCCGTGAAAAGAACAGCAACATATTTTAAAGAGATGTGGGATCCAAAACAAGAAATTGCATTTCTCCTTTTATTCCTTTACAGATGTTTGTTTGTTTTTTTGAGAATTCCCTGACGTAGGCTTTTTAAAATCTCTGCAGTATAAAAATAACAAGAGATCCACTTTTTGCTTATCTTGTCTGAACATCTCTATATTTCGTCCATTCCAAGCATGTCTTAGAATTTACATGCTGCTCTGTCTGCCAAGGTCTGAACCTCAAGGCCTCCTGCTAACATCAAAGTCCATATTGATTCTAATCTAGCTATGGCTCCATATTGAGGCTTTGATGCCAAAGCATTATATATTTCAAAAATACAGTTCCTATACTAAAAAAAGAAATGCAGAGTCTTCAGTTAGCTAATTGCTGAAAGTTTGAGTTGTCACTTGATTAAAGTAAGCAGCACTTTTGACAGTCTGGTGAATATCCTCATCACATTTTGGAGAGAAACTCTTCATATATTCATGCAGTTATGATTGTCATGCCAATGCAATATTTTGAGCATTTTTGAAATCAACTTCTCTGAACATACAGTATATGTGTACATGTGTGTGTAGAAGAGTGCATGTGTGTGCATATGTTTGAGCCTCTCTGACCTACTTCCACCTGCTTTGTGGAGCTAGAGCTGCCATTTGTTGACCCTTAACATCACCAATTGTGCCTATGTTCGCATGTATGTTGTGTGTCTGTGAGTGAGTTGGTGTGTGTAATATGATGAATGCATAGATTTGTGTGTGTGGCATGCTGGCGTGTGTGTGTGTGTGTGTGTGTGCATGTGTAAATGAGTGTGGTGGGTGTGCTCTCTGCCTCTGGGTGTCACTCACATTGACCATCAAGTCGCCAACAGTGCTCTCTATTCTTTAAGCCTTCATCTTGCGCCATCCTTACACAGTAGCAAGCTGCATGTAACTCATATGCTAAAATTATATTTCCGACCTGTGTGAGTTCAGGAGTTTTGGCAAAGGATGTTTTCTTGTCTTTTCTGCTTCAGCATCCATGACAGCAACCATGGAACTATGGTCCTCCACAAGTGAGTAAGCTAATGCAAGGCGGTCTCGAAATAAGACCCATGTGAGAAATGTTGTTGCTTTGAACCAGATTGCCAATAATACTAGTCTAAGCATATACGATATAAGATAAAATACATAATGTCCCTGGCTTAGGAAATGGGATGCTTTGTTAATCTTGCATTTTGATGATTGCATGTGTTTGAAATTAAAAATATGGATTTTCAGCACTTTATCATACTATATTATTATTGTCAATAGTCAATTCTGGTTGCTCACGCTTGCATTTGGTTATTTTGTGTTACTGTTGACCTCAGCGACGTGAGAGGGAGCATCTCTGAGGAAAGTCAGCTTGAGGGAGAAAGTAGTTTATGTTCTTAGCTTGCACTCTTGTCTGTATGGTTCATTCTTTGACAGTAAGCTTAAACAGCTGCTGTTTGTTTCTTGCTGTTTCTGTTGCACTGACCCAGAGAGTGTAAGTTCCAGCTCCGGAGTCACACAACACATGACCGATGGGTTGTTTTTTGCCTTTGTTGAGGCAAATCACTTGTGTTTGTTTTGCCGGGAGCGGGTCATTACAGCTTCATGAGATGCATCGTGGTGTTAGATGAAGCAGTGTTGATTCCTGACCAGCTGGATGTTTGTTTTCTGAGCCACCTGCTGCAGAAGACAGCACAGCCACTCTGGCTAGTGGTTGATGATGAACAATTCTTATTTTTGTGAACTGCAGGGTGATACAGGATGGAAGTGGACAGAATGAAATGCATGTTCTAGATGTTGCTCTCTCTCTCTCAGTTCAATTCATTTCAAAGGGGCTTTATTGGCATGGGAAATAGACATCAACATTGCCAAAGCAAGTTTAAATAACAACAAAAAGTGTACACTAAATGAAAGAATTGCTGTTACCGCTGCAGCCTTTTTTAAATGAATCTCTCTCCCTCTTTCTCTCTCTCTCACTCTCTCTCTATCTCTCTGTTTCTCTCTCTCTCTCGTTCTCTCTCTCTCTCTCGCTCTCTCTCTGTCTTTCTTTCTTTCTTTCTTTTTCTGTGTAGTCCTGACACATTGGAGATAGGTTGTGAGGGCAGCTCTGACATCAGCACCAGCATAAAGCAGCTGATTGGAGACCAGCTGGAGGAGGGAGGTGAAAGCATAGAGGCAGATCATGTGCTTTCCTGCCCCACTGACCGAGGACCGGCCCAACATGAGCAGCAGAGCAGACCATCTCTGAACATCCGGGGGGAGCTGCCAGAGATGGATTGTACCACAAGAGGGTGAGTCCCTCTCTCCTTCATGTTCTCTCTTTTGCACACAGATGCTGCCGTATACGCCTCAATTGAATGGACAAAGTCATGTCAGCACCCATCCGTCTCTCTCACTTTCTCTATCTACACATGAGAGAAAAAGAAACATTTGCCCCTTCATGTACTCCCATCTGTCTCTCATAAAAGTTTAATGTACAGTGAATTTTAATCAGATTTTATTTTGAAAATTTTAGATTCCGTAACAGTCTAAAAGCAGTGTTTATTTGTTGGCAGGACTGGGGCACACCATGAGATGCCACCATTCACCTCCACATCAAGGGATGAGGAGGAAGAAGAAGTAGAGAAGGTAGAGGATGGGGAAGTTTTCAGCATCCACTTCTGCTGTTATTTATTTGTTTGTTTGTTTGTTTGTTTGTTGTTTCTCCTATCCTCCCTCTCTGTCACTGAACCTGTCTCTTAGGGCCAACTTGTATAATTGTATAAAATAAGTATATTCTATTTTTGCTTGTTTCCTTTTTTCCCCCCAAAACCACCTTCCCATACATGAATATGCTCAGAATTTCAGACAGTATTCAGTATGCTCAGACAGTCATTACCATGTCAAACGACAGCCACTAAAGTGTGGGGCAGATATTCCTGATGGTGGCTCATTAGCAGAGGTGTATTATTTAAAACATATTAAAATTTATTTTAAAAAAATACATGATACATGCTACAGCTCTGAAATTGTTTGAGGTTGTTGGCCCAAACAAGAGGAAACTATAGTGCTCAGATGGCTTTACTTAATTATTAATTTCACCACCAGGATTTATTAAAAACTAAAATTAATTATGTCTGTCTAATTAGATTAAGTCAGATGACACACTTGGAGCAAATCAAATCAAAATTTCCACAAAGCATCCTCAGACCTGCACAATTTATTTTCATTTTAACAGCACAGAAGAATGTCTATCTGTAAATGGTAATGAATGGTAATTGATACTACCACACTGATGCTTACATGATGCTCAATCTTCATGTGAAAAAATACAAAAAAATGCCATCCTCATAGATGAAACTTTCAGAAAAGCATTCTAGTGAGTGGAAAAACACTTTTAAATGACAGTTTTTGGCTTATGGGGCATTCAGTCTTTGTCAAAAAAATATAGACATTTCTATGCTGTCACAATATAGTTAGGAAATTCTCAAAATTGATCTTGAACACTGAATTTTTGACACCAGTTTAAAATCTGCCTTAATATGGCTGGACAGTGGATATTCTAGATCCTGGTTGTTGCTTTACTCAGTGTGAAGCTGCTTTTAATCACTTAAGCACTTAAGTGTAGCTGCAGCTGTACTTACTGTCTTTCTGTGAGGGTATGTATTGCATTTGCTAAGACAATGTGTTGATATGTTTTAATATTTACAATAGGAAATCTTCACTCATCTGAATTATATAATATGGACTAAATTGTTTTTCAGAGTCCCACGGTTCTTAAGCAGGTCTCGCCTGTTTCTGAAAACTGCACAGTTGAAGATTCAGCAAGCCAAATCCAAACCCAAATTCAGCCCACAGACAGGTGAGAGGACAGACATTTTCTTGTTGTTAGTCTTTCTCTTTCTTACTTTTATGATATCACCCATTTATGTGTGTTTACTTTTTGTGATGCATTTGTTGTTTTGGAGCAGTTGGAAGATATCAGTGTTCTTTAGCGGCCATATTTTTTTTCTCTCTTTTCCGCCTTTGCTCCTTCTTGGTTCTGGTCAATTCAGCTCTTCTCTCAGCTCTACAGTGAGAGAACTAGGTTAAGAGAGCAGCATGTTGCCTACAGACATGGTTTTGATATGCTTCCAGTCCAAATAACACTGGCTACCCACAGGGGTTCACGTGGAGCATACCATCGACCCACTGGTGGCCCACTGCCTCTGTATTTGAACTCTTTCACAGAGTCACAGGACAGGACACTCCATTCATGTTTCATTGATTTCATGACTGAGTGAACCATAAGTTTAATGGCATTTCTGGATGATTCTGTGGCAGCACAAAGCTACATAGAGTGCAGTACAGTTGTGCCACTGACCAGATTTTATGAAGTATCGATTATGGATACAGATGCACCACATGATTTAGAGGCACGTGGACACTGATGTTATTAGGGGGGATGCTCACTGTCCTTTTCTACCAATACTGCATTTTTTATAGTATTTGCCTATTTTTGTATTTTTCTTCATGAAATTGATAGAATTCTGTTTTTCAGTCTACTGGGCAATATTCAACATGAGAATGGACAGAAAACTACTGTTTCAGAATGGAAGGTAACCACACTTTTTTGATTCTTTGGTGGCCTATGGCTGCCGTCTTCAAGTCATTTCCATAAGCCCCCATTTAAATTCATCTCAGCATGGATCATTTAATGCTAGCCTAGTTTGAGAGTTGAAAGCCTGAAAGCTTTGTACTTGCACACTAGTAAAATGTAATGCCGCAATGCACCCAGTTTAGCTCACCATTAAAACACCAGGAGAAACCCAAGGTACAGCCTATATCTCTGCACAGATTCACAGGTTTAAACTGATGTTTACTGTTGTGATGCCAGTGACACAGACACTTGGTGTGTCTATCAGTATCTGGGTGGGTCAGCTGTGGAAATGTCTGGATGGCACAGTATTGGGAATTGTGTTGGAATTGTTTTTGACTGTTGAATAAATTAAATGGAAAAAACAATTGGATTTAGTGAGAGAGAAAGATAAAAATGAAGGATTTCTTTTTCTCTGTATATGTGGATGTAACCTACACGTTTGCATGAATGTGTGTGTGTTTGGGTCTACACAAGCTGACCAATGTGTGCATTAGTATAGTAGGGTTTGGGGAATGAGACTTAAAGTGTGTGTTTGCTGTTGTTTTTTCAGGGGAGAAGAGGAGGAGGAAGAAGATGTAGTAATTCTCTTGACAGACACTGTGATTACAGAGACTCGCATAATGGCTTTGACGTAAGCCTCTGTTTTTTTCTGTTCTTTCTCACAGTCTTTTCAGATATATTAATAAACACATTTTGTAGAATGAGGGTATCTATGACAACAGAAGCACAGATACCTACAGCATGTGTGTGTGTGTGCAAACCTGTGTATGTGGTTGGTGTGAACCTGTCTGTGGGTTTGTTTCAGTAATAGAAGCCCCCCCCTCCTCCCAACTCCTGCGTGTGACGCACAAAGCTGTTTTTTTTATGAATGAAAGGCTAAGAAGGGTGAGTGAGGAGGAGAACAAGTCTCAGCTGCTGCTGCTGCTGCTGCTGCTGCTGCTGCTGCTGATGATGATGATGAAGATGAGAATGATGTCACATTAATTCCCTTAAGCCAAGATAGCCCACCAACAAATGCTTTCTTTCCCATACTCCAAACGCAACTGCATTTTCTATTTATGGAGCTGAACTTACAATAATTTTTTCTTCATTCCACATAACAGCCTCAGTATTCATTGCATATACACCTAGTTATATATAAATATACAGACACACACACAAGAAACATGCACTGAGGCAAAACAGCTTCGTGACTCCCCACGGCTCAACCAAATAGACTCCTCAACTCGGTCTGACAACGTTGCTGTGGAAACGCCTCGTTAAATACCTCCCTCCTGCCACACATGCACACACCCACACACCGACGTGAGAGGTATTCCCGCCGTCTCTCTTCCTTTGTGAATAATCCATGTGGAGGCAGTTCATCAGCAGAAGTGCCGGGAATTCAGCTGAGAGGGAAAACCATGTGGATTTAGGGATTCGCTTTGGGGGAACGTGCTTTACACACACACACACACACAAACACACGCATGCATGCACTCGCGGTTCAGGGGATCTAGGAACGGGTGCTGGCAGCTGACCGCAGTGCTGCTCGAGGAATCACAGGGTGCTGCACATCAGGGATCCCATTCTAGATGCTGACAGGATAGGAATCTGACCCACTGACTGACAAAAGGAGTCGGGATTCTTGACTGGTTGACGCACCTGCAGTCACACAGGGACCTGAGGAGAGCCACACTTGAGGGAAGAGTTCAGCCAAACCAAATCCATTTTTGCATAACTGATAAGAGGATTGCTCCACTTCAAGGAACCCCCCCCTCCCCTCTGCTTGCAAAGCCCTTTTGTAACTGCTTTTCTAACTGAATGGAAGCCTCGGAGGATCAAAGATTCGCTTGCTGACTTTGAGCACTGGATCTCTCCCCAAACACTTCCACCAACAGAATCACACTCCGCTTTTTGACTCTTTCTTGTAGCTTTCTGAAGAAGACCTCACCACCTGTCACCCGTCTGTCAGGCTCCAGCCTATGATTATTCAGGAGAGTCATCAAGATCAGGCAACACTCCTGAACAACATGTGATATGAAGAAGCCCTCAGTTCAAACCACAACACCTCTTTCTGATTCCTCCTGTCCACTTCAGATCTGCAGCCCTGAAGCTATGTTCTGCTTCTGTTTCCAGAGCCCCTCACTCAAGCTACAAGCCCTGGAGGCTGAGCTTGGAGCCGCATCGCCACCGGACTCATTGGCCCAAGAATGCCCACCTACTCAACAACAACCCCTTTCTGCTGAGGAGCCAAGCCTGCATCTGCACCACACCCTGCTCCTCCACTCTCCACCGTCGCCCCCAGCTCACAGTCAGCACACAGTCATCTCATCACAGCCTGGTAAGAAAATAACAATGAGGTGGTGAAACAATTGCATACTATCCCTGCTGCCCTCCACATGGAACCATCATCGGCTTTTTGAGCATTTGCATGTTTGCACTGCTAGACAGGAAATGACATCAAACCAGAAAGTTGTTATTCACCTGACCCATTGGCAATTAATCAAATTTTATCACAATGCCATCAACTTCATCCAGTACTGCTTATATTCAGTGTGGAAATCAAACTGCTAAACTTGACAATTTCAGTGCCATTGAGGTGTACTTTCATTCATAATATAGCTTACGTCATCATTCACACCTCATTCATAACATCGTTCTATTCTCTCAACCATTTGATACATGTCTTCGATAAATAACAGTCACTGGCTCTCAGTTAGGCTTGACTGTGCTGTGAGCTTCATCATTTCCCACACCAGACTGTGTCTTTTCCTGGCAAGTTGTGTAATAAGACATTAAAAAACTGACTGTTACAGTTGCGTCATTATACAGACCTCTGCCCTCAGTGACTGCCTCAGACGTGGTAAATCAGGCTTGTTTTGACAGGTAGATAGCAATGTACCATTCAACTAGAGTATATTTGTGTTCTGCTTTCCCTTTTTCTTTACATGTCTCTTTCTCACCTGGGGAATATTGCTAGGAAGCCATGTTATGCAACTGTAGAGACGATAAGTGGTAAACATTATGTTTTTCATTTTAACTTCATTCTTTACTGAATCATTTAAGTTTTCCTCAGGAAACCTTTGAAGTGGCTCAAATAGGAAAGAGGTATTGTGTGTTTGTTTGTGTCTTAATCACGTACAAACAGTTAATTGTATCTCTTCCTTCCCTTCTATGCTTCCCTCTGTCTCCCACTATTTTCTTCCCTCTCTCACCCTCCCTTTGTCCTATTTTCCCTCCCTCTCTCACTCAACTACCCCGATTCATTAGATTGCAGTCCTGTCCCACAGCAGGACACTTCCACTCTTTCCAAGGCAGGTGTGGAAGATGATACCTGGTCCAGCCCGACAGACTCCATGCCAGGCCTTAGTTCCAACTCAGACGCAGACATGAGCTCCCTCCTCCATCGTATTGCTGCAAGTGACTGCCCGGTTCCATCACCCCGCTGCCCTAGCCTCAGCCATAGCCTACGCTACCAGTTAGACCCTGACTCCGCCCCCTCTCCACCATGCTCCCAGCACATCAGGATGTAAGGCAACAAGGGGGGCTTGTCTGTGTTTGTGTGTGTTGTTATACAGTGCTGTGGAGTTTATTCAGTGCATTTATTTGCATATAGTGGCTTAGAGGTGTAGCTACTGCAATAATTTCAAACGTTTTGCATCTGCTGCACTGCTCATGACTGTTGATGGAAAATAATACAGTGCTAATATAGGGTAGTTGATTTCTACAGAGTGTCTACAAGTTAACCTTGTAACAGGTATGTGTCCTTCTCATTCCATGGACCCGTATGCCCCATGTCAAGTATGCAAGTAGATAGATATGAACTTTTCTTTCTGTATTCCCTGATACCAGGGCTCGCTGCACTGTGCACCCAGAGCCAGAGGAGGGAGCCAAAGAGCCTCTGTCAATCTGCACGCTCAATAGACATATCCACACCCTGAAGAAGAGGATAAGGCGTTTTGAGGAGCGCTTTGAGCAGGAAAGGCACTACAAGGTGAGGGAGCAGCTCAAAGCAATGTCTGGCTAGTCGGCAGTGGGTTCATCTACATTGGTTTAACACTGGATTTCACTTGATAAAATACATTCCAGACTTGTTTTTTCCCCCTTTTGCCAGACAAGTGACTAATTTCATGAAGCAATCAAATCTCAGATATAAAGCTCAAAATAAATATTATGTGAAGCTCAGTGTCATGGTTGTCTAGTTTCTCGCTAAGACCAAGACATCATCCTTTAGTGAAACACTCCCTCTACTGGGCCATTGGACACATTACACTTTGTTGCAAGATAAAGCCACAGCCCACTGGTAGTTGAGACTGTTCTAGCACAGACTGGTTTGATCCATGCTGGTGCTATGAGTATTTGCATCATTTTGTGTAGCATCTCAGTCATTATCATTTATTTTAGATGTGTGTATTGTGTCTTGCGTCCTTGTGTTAACAGCATTACTGCATTAAAGGCTTATGCAGTATGAAGTATCAGAATGAAGATTGTTTCACAGGTATGTTGTTGTTGTTGTTGTCAGCCGGCCCATAATGATAAGACAGCACATCCAGAGGTGGCCAGACTGATGAAGGAGCTCAGCAAGAGCCGCAAGCAGCTTAAAGGTCAGACACACACACACACATACACACCCAAGTACTCAGTCACCTGGTTCTTCAATTAATCACACACATCCAAAAATCACATGAAAAAGCAATCATCAGGCTATTCTGAGTACTCTCTCTTCCTGATCCTCTCCCAGAGCTGAAGCTGAGACATTCTGCAGAGGCAGGGCTGAGAGAACACACAGGTTCCAACCTCCCAACTGAGCCCTGCAGGAGCGGCAGAGACCAGCAGGGGGCTCCACTGACAGGAATGGAGCTGCAGCAGCTGAACAACAGCAGCAACTCAAAGCCAAGCCTGGAGGAAACCGTGCACACGCTGACCAACAGACTGAGAGACAGACGCAGAGAGCTGGGCCTGCCTGACAACATCAAGGTTGATATTGTAAAAAAAAAAAACACCAGTCATCCTGCATTAATCCATTACTACTACTTACAGGTGTAGCCATTATGCTGTAATATATCTATCGTTTCAAAACAATGAGAAGTACATGGCAAGCAGGTAGAAAACAAAGCTGGATTGCAGTAGTGGTTTGAGAAGTGACAGGGAGAATCTGGGTACAGAAAGCAAATGAGAAACACTCAGTGGGCAGCAGTAGAAGGCTGTGGTTGTTCTGGAAATGCTCAAAAATGTGTGATTAAGAAGAAGAAAAAAATGCTTAGTCAACTTTCCTTGGTTAAATGCAGTAGAGCACATCCATGCTGATTCTCTTGCTACAGTGAATACAAACACAGAGCGTTTGAAAATGTTATAAAGTATGAATTTGAAGGCCAGGCTGATTTCCTGTTAGTATATTCATCCAGTATATTCATATGTCCAGGAAATGTCCCAGTCCCAGATGGCGATGGAGAAGACCAGTCTGCAAAAGTGTTTGCTCTACTTTGAGAGTCTACATGGACGGCCGGTAAGACAAGCATGGCTGATTTATTTATTTGTTTATCTGTGATTTTTGACATTGGCTTCAATTATGTGGTTTCTTTCCTCTTTGTGATTGTGGTCCTACTTTTTTAAAATATAACTTTAGTTTCTAGTCTGTTGAAGGAGCATGCTCCTAGCATTACCAAAGTAGTGTCTGCGTATGTATTTACCGGTATGTTTGTGTCTGTGTGTGTGTGTGTGTGTCATACAGACTACCAGACAGGAGCGGACTCTGATGAAGCCTCTGTACGATCGTTACCGTCTTCTCAAGCAGCTGCTGCTTGCCTCAGCTGCCCCCACAGTCATTACCACCATCGTGAGTAAACAAACAGTGTTTCTTTTTAGGGTAGCCGTGTCCTAATACTGAATCTTCAAGAAAAGATTTGTCGTGGAGAGAGACAGCAGATTCTATTCATTGCCTTGTAGGGAGCAGTGGAAACAGGGCAGAGAGTAGCGATGTTGGATAATCTCACAATCAGCCTGTCAGAAAACTTACTAATGGTCAACTTTTGGAGCTAGAAGAGTCAATTTGAAATCATCTTGCTGTAAATAGAGGGTCACGACACTGGCAAATGCTGTCTTCAGATGATTTTATGCTCATGTATGTTTTTTTAGGCTATTGTTACTAGCTGTTACACAGAGGTCTACCCACCTGCATCTGAAGTGCCCTCTAGTTGCTAATGCTGCATGACATAAAACTTGGTCTGGAGTTTGTATAATAGTGAATTGAGGCTGTGAATGAAGAAGGTCATAAGGCTGACCCTGACAAAAACCCACACAGAGGAATGAGAAATATTCTCTCCAGCTAGAAGTATGGTTAAATTCACCATTAAGCATGAATGTAATCCTCATTTTCTCTGGAGGAAGTGTTTAGTGGACAACAATAAAATGTGTCGTTCACGCTACACAGTGTTAGTCTGGTTGTCATCTGTCAGTCTCACAGCTGCTTCCGTCATGTGTGAGCCAAACCAAGGAAGTTTAAGTTGCAATAGCTGGTTTCATTTATCTTCTAATGTCTATCATTATGTTAATCTTGTTTTGTAAAGAGCTCAGTAGAACCCAGTGGAAAGTTAAAGGACCATACCAGTGATTTTGCATGTTTAGCCTAATTTCTACAAATATACTTAACATTTCTGCTAATCTTTTCTCAAAGCAAGCAGTTGTATTTTAGAACTGCAGTATGATACCTTTTATGCAGCCATTACTTCTGATTCATACCTCTACAATATGAAAATGAACTTTCAGAGACGTTAAACTTTCTTCATACCAGTATTCCATCATCACAGTAAGTGAAATTAGCCCTAGGCCAAGTGTTTGCTTTACACAGCCATTTATCAATTCTTTTGTTAGCCATAGAAGAAGAACATTATTATTTGGTTGTTTCAACTAAATTTGAAAATGGAGGGATTTTGATTATATGTTGTGAAATCTTTAGTACCCCTGCATGATTTGCAAAATGTTTTGTTGCAATGTAAAATGTGGATAAACTGTAGTAAAATTCTACATCACTGGTATAGGCCTCACGTCCACTTTGTCCATTATTTTCTACAGTTCATGTTTTGACAATAGCACCAGACCTGCTAAAATGGCCACACGCTTCAAAACAATTAAAGCTGAATGATTGCTGCTCATTTCAGATACACGGCATGCAGGTTGCACTCGTCATTTTCGACTTTCCTGAGTAAATTAAGGATAAGAAGGTTCCATAATGGCTTGCAGTTGCTACTTTATGCACCAAAGTGGTTCATTTCATTTTTGTCCAGTGTTTACTGCGATAGATCAGTGAACCTTGTGTGTGTATGTGTGTGTGTGTGTGTGTGTGACTCCACAGGAGGAAGAGGAGGCTTCTGATGAGGACTGTCCCAAACAGCGAAGTCTGAGGCACCAGCCACACCAAGTGAAGCCTCCCAGGTTTGTGTCCTCTGATGAGTCTCTGCTCTTGCCTTCCCAAGAAACGTCAGAAATGCCCCTCGTGTCCCCACTGGAGGAAGTCAAAGGTCTCCATCCCCATACCGTTACCATGGCAACACTACATGAAGCCTCCAGGTATAGTGTGTATGCAGAAGCAGCAGTAGTGCAGTACTATAGTACAGTACCTTTTATCCATACTAGGAATTACTAGATATATCACTCACATCATGAGTCTCTGTTTGTGCCCGTCCTACAGACAAGAACTGCTGGATCATCTCAGGATGACACGCCTAGAGAAGCGGAGGCTTCACCGTGCACTCCGGGAGTTTGAGGAGCACTTTTACTCTCAGACCGGCAGGTAAAGATTTCACACTCACACATGACACACGCCACACCCAAACTGTTTGATTTTTGCGTTTTATTTCGTCTTTTAATAAACTGGGAACATTTGGTTTTCAACAATGCCTTGTGAAAAACAAAAGAAAAGAACATCCACAAAAAAAGAATCCCATCGTAATGGTACGACAGCGTAATGCACACTCACTGAACGTTAATACAGCACAGAGAGAGAGAGAAGTACTCAGGAAAGAGAGAGACAAAGAGAGAGACAACTGCTCTGAACTGTACACATCTTTTTGTACATGTTAGTAAAGTAAATACAATAAGTTTCTGATTACAATACTCACTGTACAAAGCTATCTGAATAAGGCAACACAGGGACTATCAACCAGTTATGGAAGCTGCTGCAGTTTGTCTGGAAACAATAAAAAAAAGTCTTGCTTTTTGTTCGCATCTTCTTTCCTCCATTTCTTTTTAAAAGGACTTGCCAAAAGGAGGACCGTGGACCGATGGCGGAGGAGTACTGCCAGTATAAGAACCTCAAAGCTAAACTCCGTTTACTGGAAGCCCTGCTCAGTAAACAACAGGACTCAACCAAGACCGGCTGAGTTACTCACAGTGGGGCTTTTATCTCCTCACCTACTTGGACTCAAATCATTTCTGAGAGATCAGGTTGAGAAGCCGGTAGTCTTGTTTCATGCCATGCTCATTATGTCGATGCACTTTAAATGAGGATGACGACAACGATTGAAATTGGCAACAATCTGAATGAATTGGTGGGCAACTGCAGATTTTTTAGAGTCCCTAAAACACATCCCTTATCATTCATGAAGCATTATAACATCTTGTTATAAACCTGATGTAGCGAGTGTACTGTATGTAGCACTAGTTCATGTCAAGGAGTTAAGAACTATAACAAAGATATCGCTAATAACCAAGTTGATGTTAGTTTCATGTTAGCAATTCCTAAAATTATGTATATTATGGCACTTTGTTTCTTGCTTTTTTTTCCCTCCTTGCCAAAGTACTGCTTCTGGACAACATGGTCCATAGTTAATGTGGAAATTATGCATTTTTTTTTTTTTTTTTGAAAAGTGCTGTCTTGGCAAGAAGGATATCATCTTAAATGCGATCAATCAGACAATCCTGTAGACTGTTTGTGCATGTCCTACATTGTGCTATGATATGCAATAGAAATTTCAAAGTTGATTTGAATTGTGACGATTTCAAGTTACATGTTTACATTGGAAAAAAACGTTGTGAATGTTGGCATAGTAGTGCAAGTTATTTCTGCTGTCAAATTTGTGTTTATCCTCCTGTTTTGCTTGTACAATGTTAATGCCCCCTAACTGCCATTGTTGACAATGATTGGAGCTTTTGACATTGTGCACTTCTGGTTTATATATTTTTATATATATCAAGAAAAATAAATATTTTTTTTTTCACATTTACTCTGCTAAACACAGTTTATGGTTCTACTTTCTGTCTTTTCACCAACTAGAATAAATTAAAAGAGACGGTTGCAGAAAGGTAGCTATGGTAGAGGTACTGACAGTTTTCAAACTCATGCTGCACAGAACTGCATCATGCTTTTTTTTAAAGGTTAGAGTAGTTCAAACTTGGTCATCAAGTAGTTAGTGAGCACACGTTTTAGAGGCTGTTGCATTACTAGTGTTATGACTCCACAGCGGTTTAATGTCTGTTTTTAATACCTTTGGTATAAAGAAAGGTGACTGTTGATGCTGCAGCCCTAAGAAATTGTAGTACCAGTCCTTGCCACTAGTGGGAAGTAGAAAGAAACTTAAAATATTCTGTTCTCTGGAAAGACAACAGAACAGTTCCAGAGAGACAGACACTAAAATAAAGTAGAAACAAGAACACACACACACTTGTCCACACGGACAGTGGTTGACCAACAGCATATCAATTAAAACAGGTCAAAGGTCACTGATGAAACATGGGACAACTGATAAGAAAACAACAGAAGGGGAAGTTGCAGAGAAGCGATGAGCACATGCAACGATGGGGGCTGGAGTCCATGTTTGGTTAGTACAGTTAAAGGGTTCAGTCAGTGTTGGCCTGCAGGATGGATGCACAGATGGGTAGAAGTCATGGGGTTTTACATTTCTCGGTTGATGGTCCCTTATGTGAAACAACTGTACTGATGGTAGTATGGAAATTTTCAACATTTAGGATAATCCTTTGCAGATGGGGAGTGAATGATATGAGAGTGTATGTGTGCATTTGTATGTGTGCGTGTGTGTGTACGTGTGTGTGTATGTGTGTGTCTCCCTCTCTTTTTTTCTCCACAGTTTTCTTTGGGAATGATGGTCTTTCAGAATACAGAGGAGTGCTGGAGATATGTCTGTGTGCATGTTGGGGAGCCTACTAAACTGCTTCTTCATGCGTGAGTGTTTGTCTGCTTCATCGGTACGTGTGTGTACTTCATCCTGTATGTGTTGAGGTCAGTCCCCTCTAGTCCTTCCCTCCTGCTCCTCTTTCTGCCCTTCTTAGCGTCCCACACTGATGTTGCAGGTCTTGCAGCTGGGGTCCTTCTTGGCGTTTACAGTGGACAGGCTCATCAGCTGGTGCCCACTGATCTCAGCCACCGTGCCCAGTGCCAGGTCCACGGGCTCCGTGTAGATCACCTCCAGGATCACGTCCTGAGCGTGGCGGAACACCAGGCCCCCGTCGCCCTCCTCGTCCCGCGTGCAGGTCAGGAAGCGGTTGTTGGTAATGTCGAGCACGGGGAGCCTCTGCTTGCAGAACTCGTCACCCGGGGAGCCCCGCGGTGCCAGCACCAGGATAACGTAGTGGTAGGCCGTGTACATGCAGTAGAAGTCCCCGAAGTACAGGTTGGTGTCAGGGTTGAAGAGTGCGTCGGCCCGCACCTCGAAGCGATGGCGGCCATAGGGCGAGTCCTGCGGCGTCTTGCCAGTGTTGAACTCTGTGTTGCAGCTGAAGAAGATGCCCTCCAGCTTACCGCTGATGGGGGAGCCATGGCTGCCGCTGTTGTCCTTCACTGACGGGAGCATCCGGTTGCCCTGCACCTCCCTGGGGTTCACAGAGACAGAAATGGAAACAGACCATAAACAAGACAACAGACAACATGTCATTTCCCATAAATAATTAGCCCCCCTTGGGCCAACCAGTATCAAATATGTCACCTTGTTTTGATTGTAATGCCCTCCCTTGGGGCAGGCAGTGTAATATTTGAAATGCCTCAATGCAGTAATAAGATACATCATATTGTCATCAAAATCCTATCAACACTGTCTTGAGATACTGTAGATACTTGGAAAAGATCTCACGTAGTTGCTGCCTGAATATTTCTCCTCATGATAAGAAATTAATTCTCTGGGATGGCATACAGCTTTAATTTCACCATTTCTTAAGCTGCAACAGCATTAGCCTAGTCCATCTCATGAGGGAAGTCTAGTGAGAGAAAATTGCTACACAGGAAACAGACATTCCTTTATTATTATGACAAGATTTGCAAGAGACAAAAACAGCTTTCAGACAGCTCCCCTAGATTGCTGCAAATTAATAGCTGAACATTCAAAGCGATGAATGCTTCTGTGGCAGCTGCATATCTTCCCAACAGAGCAAATCAGAGCTCCAAAGCTCCAATTATGAATTGTAATTATACTGCCACCACTCCAAAGGTTGTCATTATGACCATAATTGTTGCTTTGTTGTGATCATTATGGAATTATTCAGCTCCCACCAAGGTCACGGGACCAGAGGCCTCATCTAAAGGGGGACGTCACTGTTGCTATTCTCCACATGGTGGTGCACTTTGACAGAAACTGTTTACTCCACACTACATTGTACACTGTTGCAGCTGCAACTCAGCAAGAAGGAGAAATCAATCCAAATGACGTCATACACCTCCAACAAAAGAATGCTCAGCAGTGCCGGTTTGAGTAAACAGTGAGCATGTCCTCTGAGGGAGAGGAAGGAGGGAGAATGTGAGGAGAAAAGGGCAACGCCATCACAGAGGAGCGGGCCGGAGATGGAAGGAGGAGCTAAAATGTGCTCTTATCAGCCAAGAAAAAATAAAGTATTTAAGTACATAGTGCTTAAGTAAGCTAAAAACAGGCTACTGCCAACATATCTTCTATCCCCTGTCACTCTCTCCACTAACATGAGGCCTGAGCTGGTTTTGCTAATTAATCAACAATTACAGTGCAACTGTTGTGTCTGTGTCTGTGCCTGCTTTTGTCTGGAGGAGTAACATTAGGCTTTCATCCAATGCAAGAAACCACCTGGGAGTCTGTGTGCTGCAGTGACAATATGGCCGATGAAAAACAAAGACTGTTTTTGCGATTAGATTATGAGCTGGTCCTCTGGTGGAGCTGAAACATGAAACCTGGAAGTGCTTATACTACAAGTTGTAACAGAAGCAGAGGTATCTACAGAAAGACTCAATCGTGGACTATATTTGCCTGCTGGCAGATTATCATTTGGTGAAGCCAGCTGCCGTTTCAAAGTGTTTGGGTGGATTTATAGAACTTATCCTAAACTTGACATCACCAGCAACATGTTTTGTACACACAGCAGCACTCTTCAGTTGATTTTCCACCTCCCACACAGTACGACAGATGCACAGCTTGGCTACAAATTAGGACCACAACTAACATTTCACTGTTTCATGGACAGTTTCTCTGTCAGTTAATCTGCTGATTTTTTTTTTTTTTTTGAGTAATCAAATGCTCATCTTATCCATAAAATGTTAAAACTAATTCCAAATGCTGATCATACCTAAAGCTATGATATCAAATTGCTTTTTTTTTTTGCTTTTGAATTTTTCAGGATCCAAATGATAATCGATTATTTTACTGTTGATCAATTAATCAGCTAACTGTTTCAGCTCCACTACACACAGTCTGAATAAGAATTAATTCAGCCACGTTCACAGTGTTTGGAAGCGCTGTTTGCAAAGAGATGTTGAGACCTTGAAGTGTCAAAGGACTGTATGAAAATTGTTGCTATGTTTCACTGCAATGCACAATGCAATGCACACATCATAACAATTTACTATCAGCATCATAACTTTGCAGCGTGACATTGATTCCACTGCAGTATATGAACACTACTGCTGCATTTGAACTGATGGCATTACAGCATTGAAACATTACATCATTGTTCTGCCATATGCAGCGCTGCCACAGCTTAAGGCTCAGATTAGCATCAAGTAACGTCACAAGGCTTTGGGGTCAGGAAGGGGATCGGGTGCTGATGTAATGTAAAATGAACAGCAACGAGCAGAATCCACTAAGCTCTTCGCAAAAACGCTGAGAATTGGGATTCCCCGACTTACTGACTACTTGAAGAAAACCAGGGGATTAGTCATCTATTGACTGCTTATTTGTAAATCTGTACAGGTTGTCTCCAGTTACATATGTCGTATCAAAGGTGTTAGTCAACACCTTAACATATTAAATATATGAAGTGACAGGTCTGGATTTTACTCACATTGATATTGAATCTTCAAAATCACACAAAGGTAACCACTGCAATGCACGATGCACAATAATGTTGGCACGTTGCTGGAATCAGCTGATATCGGCTTTAAAATCAAATATCAAAATGAGAATTTCTGTCGGTATGTGAAACAGGTCAAATTCGCCCTGGTTGTGGCTGTCAGGATTGTCTCAGTGATCATCCAAGCCTGTTTACGAAAGATGAATCTTACAGGTTTATTTGAAAGAAAATGTTACAAAAATATAAATGACATGTTGTCCTACCTGGGGTTAGGTAGTTCCCTTATTTTGCCCAGTAAATGTGTACATTTTGAAAAACATCAGCATAAAAGCATAATGATATGTTATTTCTATTACAGGAGAGACTTGATGTTCTCTGCAATTAGGAGGAAAAAACTGAGTGAATATATCCATATTGGCATCAGCAATTGGCCAAAAGAACTTTTTATCAACTATAGTGCATCCCTGGTAATGACCCAGGGTGCCTTCTAATTCTAAATTATGTGGATGCAGTTCAGTCTCAACACAAATTTAAGTAATGTAAAGATACAGAGTGCATGCAATGCGTCTCTGATGGAATCAGGTTACTGAATAACTTTTCTTTTCTAATAAATGTCTAAACTCCTCCCTTCAGGTAGATGCAGTCCTGACAGTGGGCTCCCTACCTGGCGTGGTCAAAGTACTCTTTGTTCTGGTTCCTGTAGAAGACGGAGAAGCGCAGCATCCGGCCTGCTATGACCTCTGCCTTTTCCAGCAGCTGGTTTAGATGCACAGAGGAGTAATCTGGAAACAGACGCGAAACACAATGTCATTAAACAGAATGTACCGGTGCCAGCAGGATAGGACACACTGTGCACGACTGTCATGAGCAGAATGAAAATTCATTAATCATAAGAGATGGGGATAGTGTTTGTGTGTGCCCCTGTGTACCTGCCAGGACACAACATCAAATGTGCATCTGTGCTCAAGGATCCACATGGTCAAACACCGTGTGCACGTCTGGTTCTGACTCAGTGTCTAGACTAGTGACATTCAAGTCCTTTCATGCCATCTACTTAACTAGTAGCTCTGTTAAAAAGACCACTCTGTGTAAGCAGCTTTCTGGCTT
>OMLB01045662.1:28015-47195 GCA_900302555.1 Myripristis jacobus | reverse complement strand
TATCTATAATTGTTCCTGTATTTAGGAGGTGAGAGGAAAGCAAGAGAAAGAAATGCACCATGAATAACCTGGAAGAGCTAAAACATGGTTCACACATTCAAAACCTGCTTGGAGAAAATACAACGTAGTGGGAGAAAACATCTGGTGTCCTGTCTATTATATAACCGCCAGGTCAGCTGTGTCACAGCTGTGTGTGTGTGTGTGTGTGTGTGTGTGTGTACACTCACATGGATGAATGTTAATTGTGTGAGACAGTGTCTGAGAGAGATATTAGCTCAATGGCATTCTGTGGTGAGTAATAAACAGACACATAGAGAACGAGAGAGAGAAACACACACACACACACACACACATACACATCACTGGGGTTTTATAACAGATACAATTTAGTTACTATTGTAATTATCTGAGCGCTGCTAAACACGACCTTGAGAGAGACAGAGAGGGAGAGAGAATGAGTAAAAAGTGATTTGATTGTCTTATGCATTAATCAGACAACGATACATAATCCACTTGACTCATATAAAATTTAAGTAAGAGGGCTAATTGACTGAGCGATTGGAATATCAACTTACCTTATCCGAGTAGCTTAAGATGATTACTCCATCCGTTGGGTGATATAGTTATGATGTCATGATGTCAGGAGCAAAGGACTCAGCAAATTACTCTCGTAAAGTTTTTAAATCTACCTTGAATAGTTGTGGAAGATAATTTAATATCACCATCCTATGTGATGTATTTTATACAGGCTGTCCTCGTTGGGTGTGGGCTGCAAAGAATTTCCCAGCCAAAGTTATGCTTTAATGCTTCTTTGGGAGCTGAACTTGAGATGAGGTAATATTGATTCAAAACATTTTCACTGAGCACAAGCTGATTTTATGGGAAGAGCATGTAATTATAATTCAAGGTCAAAACCCATGAGCTGCCTGAGCACAAACCAAGTGACTTCATTTTTTTATTACATGATGTTCTCATAAAAAGACTACTGGATTATATTTATATAAAGGAGTGGATTTATATAAATGTTTGGAGCATATATCTCATATAGCAGAGTGCAAAATGAATTATGAATCAATTTAGGATATGGACTTAGCACATGTTGACACTATCTGTAGCCTGTTTTCATTGTCATCATCCCTGGCTGAGTGCATTGTGCACAGTATATCCCATAGTATTATGGAATTATAAGCAAAGCTGTCACTTGGCATAACTTATACTGTCCATGTGAGAGTGAGAAAAAAGGAATTAACACTTACATGAATGAAAATGAAATGCTTTAAAATTGGGATGCAGTATCACAATGAATCACCAGGCCAGGCCTTTAGAAAAATCAGATTATTGTATAACAAAGCCCCCTAGTGTCAATCTCCAGAGCTGTGCCTATCGCCTGGAGGACCATGCATTCCCTCTCTTAGCAGGGCCTCTGCTTAGGAATGCAGCCATTTGTTCTTATCACAGTAATCTAACAACAGTGATGGAGAGTACATGCACCCTAACGCAGTTACATTCACTTAGGCATAACTAGGCATAACAACATGCAGTAATCAAGACTAAACAAAGAAAAATGTATTAGTTATCCTCCAGGAAAAGGAACGATACATTAAATTGACTTTATGTGGGTGGATTAAAATAAAAAAGTTGACAGGTAGGCGATTTAGAAATGCAGGCAGACAAAGGCCAGCAAGTTACAATCCCTGAGAAATGAGTCTTGTGGTCAGTGGACTGTAGAGGTCTCTGTGTCAGGGAGGACGGGACAGAGGAAGCATGAGAAAGGAAGACGCTCAGACACCACGGGCTGGACGCTGAGGCTGAACAGTAGCCCATGGGCTCGCCCTGTGGAGGCTGAGTGCTGTGGATTTGTCGCCATATCCACCTCTGGTTTCCTCCGAAAAAGATCTGCAGCCACAAAATCAGCTTCTCAAGTAACAGAAGAAAGCAGCCAGTATGGTTATCTATGTCATGACTGCAGCAGGAGTTACATTATGTCCTCAGTACCAGAAAAGAAGTGGCAGCCTTACACCTTTTCGGCTCTTATAATGAATGCCTTACATAAGTAAGCTTATTGTTGCTGACAGTTTGGTTTTCTGAACTGCTGAGTGGACTGATTCTAGTAGGATGATTAGTAATCCAATCAGCTTGTTGTCGATGGCAGCAACAGAAACAGAATTTATTTGTATAGTTAATTACTGATAATTATTAGCTACAAGCAATATAAATAATTTCTAGAAAACCTCATTAAAAATCAACCAATACGTGCAGCTCCTCATGAGTGTTAGTGTATCATGAAGTGTTAATTAACAGTGTCAGTGAAATGGTTTGAGGGTATCAATATTTTGATTCATAGTTGAATAAACACTATCTAGCAGCACAGCCACTGATCCCTCATTGTTAAATAGATATTTGAACGTGCACAGTGTCACTCCAGGTCTGGTACTGTCCAGGCCTGACTCTGGCATTGGCTTCAGAGTGATATTTAATATCAAATTAACCCTTTATAAAGGGGTCATTTATTAGAATACACTTTGGAGATATGGTTTCAGTCATGGTAAAACACTGGGTAAAATGAGTCAGAGCAAATGTGTAACATCACTGCCACTGCATCTAACGTAGTTATAATAACAACACTAATTGAATAATGATGTGTAAAATATTTCCGTAAGCATTCGCTGTTTATAATGCAGACTATGCCACTCTTTATGCTTTGAATATTATCTAAACTTTTTACATTTTTTAAATGCTGGTATTATCCTGGCATATCAAAGCAAAGCAAAGCACGCCAACATGATAACAGCAAACTGGAACTATAATAAACGACAGCACATCATATTACAGTGTCATTATAGTAAACTATAATCAGCCTACAGTTATGTATTTGCATGTGTTTTTAGCAGGCTTACAATATTAGCGGCTCACACATGGCCTCACATTATAGCTGTCGCGGCTGTAGTCATGGTTTATTTCACCTTTACCCGTTGCGTGGGCGGGGCTTGGTGTGCTCAATCAAACGTACAATTGGGCAGAGTGAACGGTTCGCTCCTTGTAGCAAATCGAGCACACCTCCTCTGTCTCTCGCCTTGCCGCGAGACATGTGCTCATCCGGGTCCTTCTGGCTGCGCTACATAACTCTACTTAAGGGAACCGATTGCTCGCTTTTCGTTAGCAAGAAAACAGCCGTTAAATGACTTTATTTTTACAATTTAAGAAACTATAGCGGCTCCTGATATGAAACTTTCGACAAAATAAATCCTAAAACAAGTGTATGGATAGTTTGAGAGGCGTGGAGGAGACATGTAAGTAAGCACATTACCAAAACGTGACAGAGAAAAGGTTGTATAACGAGTGACTCTGACCAACCGCTTTGCTCCAATCCCTCCTGCGTATTCGTGTGGGTGGGGATGTTGACAAAGAAAGGACATCTCTGCATGGTGGATAAAACATTACGAGATACTACACATTTATAGGACCTACTCGACCTTACACGTGTCGGCGACTTCGCTTTGGGCAGTTCGTTCGTAAATTCCTTTTTTTGGTGCTGGAAACAACTCGGAAACCCAGCGCGTCTTTTGCTCTGTTTTTTTTCTGTAAGCTAACATTAACGTTGCGTTTGACGTGGCTTTCTTCAGATAAACATGCGTAGAGGTTTCTCCCACGCCTCCCGTATTTGGATGTGAGACTACTTCGTTTGAAACATCTTCCCCCGAGTACGTTTTTGGTTACGGCTTTGCTCGTTATGTTTTCCATTGACCGTCGCCATTAAGTTGTGCGGTTGCCCTGCGGTTCCTGTTGCCACCTTTTCATCCTCTGTGTCACACATGCGGCGACTACTCCTCAAGAGAACCAACTCAATGGACAAATTCATGGAGCAAGGATAAGGTCAGACAAACACTGCACTTTCGGCTTTAAATAAACGACAGAAAACTCCTTGGAAGTGAACGGACCCTGGTCAATTAGCAATTAAAATTACAGCCCAAAGAAGGGGCGTCATTTTTGTTATTAGTGGGATTTCCCCCCTCGTCCTCCTCACCCACCCTCCAGACCAGGGGGCACACGCAAAACAGGCGACATGGTGGTCAATTCCATCCACTGGTTCAGGAAGGGACTGCGGCTCCACGACAACCCGTCTCTGAGGGACTCCATCCGTGGTGCGGACACCCTGCGCTGTGTCTACATCCTGGACCCCTGGTTCGCAGGATCCTCCAATGTTGGCATCAGCAGGTGGAGGTAAGGGGGTGAGGATGGGGGTCAGTGTGCAGGAGGCCATCACAGAGAGTGGGTGGGTGTGGGTAGCGTTGAACGATATGAAAAAAGTATATTGCAGTTAATTGTAAAGCTATTGCGATATGATTCGTAATTTTTTGCATTATAAGTTACATTGTCACCAAAAAAGCTATTAAAATGATGATGATGGTGTGATGTTTGGCTGGGGTCTGCTGTACCAAACAAATATGTTCTCTTACATCTGTAAAATACAATGTGTTGTTATCTCTGGAGTACCCTAATGCTTCATTTTCAACAATGTTTTGTCACACGCTGTACCTTTTATCAAAAGAAATTGCAGCTCCTGTGATATGAGTGTTGCACATGGCTATATTGCGATTTCAATAATATTGTGATTAATTGTTCAGCGCTACATTGGGGTACAAGATTGACTGTTAGAGCTGGACCACTGGTTTGTCTTACCTACCTGTCCTAGTAGCTGTTAGTCTATATGAGGTTTATTTTGGTTGTTGAATGCGTGCTTAAGAGGTGTCAAGTTTCCACTATTAAGTTTAGCCCATGATAGGGAATCCGTCCACAGGGCTTGGGGAGCATCGCTTCTGCATTTCTGCCTGATTCTGTTGCGGCAGCAAGAAGCATTCAAATGCTGGCACAATTTAGAAGTTTATCAGGACATAATGTCCTGGACGAGGATGCAGGAAAGCCTGTATCCGCAACAAAAATGTGTTGGTGGGGGGAACAAATAGAGCAAGGTTATAGGCTTGCCTGAAATTTGCCTTGAACCTAACTGGTTGAGGCATTTTTCTGCAGTGGCAGACGGATAACTCGTGTTGGTGCTTGACTGTACATTCTGTTACAGTTATACTGTCCTATTTCTCTTATGACTTTGTCAGTCTGTATTTTTGCCATTCTGGGATAAGGATAATATTTCTGTGCAGTTTGTGGCAACATCAAGGACATGTTATCACCTGTATGTCCCAAGCATGTACTGTAAAAGGCTACAGGCGGTGAGCTTGGTGATGTAAGTCATTTTTCCCGCGTGCTAACTCTCCTGCTGAGCCCTGAATGGACAGCTAAGGAAATGGGGTCAGTGTGTCATTGTGGTCATTACATCATGTTCCTCACTGCTCTGACCTATATTATTCACACAAACATGCGCACACATTCACACATACACACCCACACACCTATACACATATGCATGCGATATCACTGAGAAGCCCTATGCCTGCAATATCAAAGTGTGTTAATGTATTTGTAAGTGCACACTATCACACTGTTCCTCGCTTACCACATAGATCCCTTAAGTACATTTTGTCCCGTTCTTTTTTTTTTTTTTTTTAGATCATCGTCACTATTCCACTGGGGCTTCTTCCAGCCCTCCAAATGTTCCCGGCTGTGAATGATAGCTCCTCTGTCGTCATCTGCTGCAGCACTCAAAGTGAACCAGACAGATTATTTTTAGCAGCGCTGCTGCTCACCCCAATTTCCCTTTCAGTTTACACAGAACATGGCAAACTGATCGGTGCTATGGGATTGTTGCTGCTGCTGCTGTGCTGTCTTTATGTAGCAGCCATATGACGTGTGAGTGGAAAAATACTTTGGCAACACATTTTTAACAAGTAGACAGGCACGACCCACTCTTTTTTTTTTTTTTCATTTCCAATCCGATTTTGGATATGTACCGATACGAGAGACCTTTTCTCTTAATTACTACTACTGTTAAATATTTTCTCTCCCCCTGTTTCTCAGAATAATGACCAATGCAAAATCCTCACTGAGTGCACACAAAGTTGTATGTGCTGGTGCTTCACTGTGGTTAACCTCATTTCTATTTCGGGCATGTTAAATGTTGTTAGTGTACCACGGCCTCAAGTTGCATTGCGGAGAAAACATTCTGGTTCAGACGAAGAGGTACATCTCACACTCAGATTTTAAAATGTATCTGAGTGGCTTATTACACCTGGTACCACTGTGTGTCTGCTGCATGTCTGGAGAATATGAAATGGCTAGAGGTTTACATGTGCCTCAAGCACACAAGAGGGGCAACCTTCAGGCATATCTGCTGAGAGATGTGGCTGACCCATCCCCTTGTGTTGCATTGCAGCAAAAAAAAAATGTTTTTTTTTTTCATCAGTGTTAGACCTGTAGTAAACAAGGAGCACCAGGTTTTCTTAAAAAATGTTTTTGCATTAAATAGTAGAGGATCTGTAGCTATTACTCTCCAATGTAGAAAGTATGTCATTTGAACGGTGACACCCATGTCAGTGGTTTTCCATTCCAGTCCTCATAGCCCTGCTGGTTTTCATTCTGGCTGTCTATTTTGGGCCTGATTTACACCTGAGACACAGGTGAATGAAATTAAATGTAACAGAATGCAGCATGTGTTCATCTGTACAGTCTGTTCCCTGCAACAAACAGTAAATACAGCATAGCTCCGAGTGTTTTATACAGTTTCACCAGAAGAGGGCTGTCTGTTCACACTCCAGGGGTTTGAATCCTCTCAGTGACCAAAAAGCAGTGGTTCATTGTTGCAGCATCTCCATATTAAAAGTGCTTAGATGATGGTGTTGTTTTTAATAAATCGAAAATTGCTATAAATCCTGAATACAGTCTTTGGTCTTGATCTTGCTATCTTGTAATTTGAAATCTGCTGCACAGTGATATATGCATAAGTTGCATAAGTGATAGAGCTAGTTGTAAGTACTTAACTCTGCACATAAAATACCACTAAGATATCACTTAGTTTGTCATTTTTATGAAACATGTATATTAATATTTTGGCTGGTTATATATACACACATTTATTGAAGCTGAATCATGTTGGTGTTTACTCTTAAAGTTTAATGTGTTGTTCACCAACCGTAAGAGAACCGCAAGACCGGTCTGAAGGATAAACAGCTTACAAACAGCTATATGAATAACTGACTGAGAGGTGATTGTCCAGTTTGCCAGGACTGGACTTGTGGAAAAAATACTCACACAAGACAGCACATATGTCACTTGCTGAAAGGGATAAGTGAAAACAGCACAGTCAGCTGACAGCTATTGAAAGTTAGTTCTCTAGGTCAGTGCTGAGTCAAGCTGTTGTTTTGTACCACTGCTGATGCCTACAGAGCTGCTGTAAAGGTTGATTTCAGCAAGCTGCCTATTGCCAGTTATCAAACAGGACCTTTTTCAACACTGTATATTCACGAGCTGTCCACCTCAGGGTTAAACAGGGTCATCTGCAACTTAATTATTAACCATGCATTCACTCCAGGTCTAAAAGGAATCAACTGGACTTAATCATTATCTGGCTCAGTGATTTTTGCTATTTGTTTTGTATTTTGTTCCAACATAGGCCAGTTTTCATATAAACTGCATTTTCATGTACAGGCACATAGTTTTTGTTTTGAATTGTTGTAGAGAGTGAAGTCTAGCCTTTTGTCTGTTCAGTCATCTGTAGTCTAAGTGGTTTAATTGTATGCAACCTGCATTGAGTTGCAGTTCCTTTCACCTTATTGTAAATAAAATAAGAAAGAAGAAAAAAGATTGCATTCACCATCAAGTTGTGTAAAGATTAAATTAAAAAAAGATGAGTACAGATGGTACAGATAAAAACTTGGAATCATATTCTGTGTATTGTATTATGTTTTCTGTAACACTAGCAAGTTATGTGGACCTATTAAATGCAAAATTGTTTTTGCACGGGAAATGTTTTCCAATTTGGACAAATAAGCTCATCTGTACAGCAGGCAAACATTTAGTGTCTGTTGGGATGTGTCCAACAGATCAAAGTGGATTCAGAATATTTTAGTAATGGAAATATATGCCAAACAACAGTCTGAGGCATTGATTTTTATCAAACCAGGAATTTCTAATCCATCACCCATCTGACATGTTGGTATTGTCTATTTAATAAGTAATAAAGCAGTTTTATTCAGCCATTGCTTACAGATTTAGATTCCTCTGTGGACTTCTCAGATCAGTTACTCCCATGATTGGTATGCTTGCACCTTGTCTGTAGTCATGGGTTTAAGAAGAAAAATTTTATCTCAACATTGTTTCTGTTTTTATTTTGTTTTATTTGACCTTTATTTAGATTCTCTGAAACACACTGAGAGACTCACTCATTAGTTGTGCTTAGATGATATTAAAACATGTTTAATTTGAGGAAAAAAGACAAAACAAACAGATAAATAACAAAATTTGATTTATGTTTCATTCATGTAAAATCAACTCTGTATTCTGTGTTGGGTTGCAGGTTTTTGTTGCAGTGTTTGGAGGACTTGGACGCCAGCCTACGCAAGCTCAACTCCAGATTATTTGTCATCAGAGGCCAGCCCACAGATGTCTTCCCTCGTCTTTTTAAGGTAGAAGAGATGCATAAGTGGAGGCAGTCTGGTCATATGTAGGATGGAGTCACAGGTTGTTTACGTCTATAGAGCACGTGATTTAGTCACAGAGACAGCTGCAGCAATGTACTTGACCCCGCTTTAGCATTGCCATAATTACTGATAAGACCAATAATTAACTGTCCAAATATTCAATGTTGGTTCCATAAACAAGCTGTCATAAATCCAGATTGCCCATCAATTAAGAAAGCAAAGTTACCCTTAGAAGTTAATTTACTGATATACAGATTGGAGAGCAGCAAAGGCAAACACTGCTTTAAAACTCAAAAGCGCTCCAGCTTTTTAAGATTTTAGCATAATGTCATGGCTCATTAAACAGTTGCTGAAGCCCCATTTTTTTTTATGCAAGTCACAAAATGAACTGGAATGAACTTATGATATTTATTATGCAAACACAAAACACTTAAGGCATAAAACTTCACAGAGTTCCCAAAGTTCCAGCTACTTGCTCCCCTTTCAGGCACAGTGCTAACATTTGTTGACACTATTTAAAAATTTGGACAGCTTACATTATTTTTTGGGATGGTTCTGGGATGGTGGTGAAGCAAATTTGTCTGTAGCCCTGGGTCTAGTGCTTTTTTTTTATTTACAGCGAATTCTAGGGAGGAAGCATGAAACCCGCTGCTGCATCTGTAAGAAAACACACAAATTAGGCACATGGGTGTAAAGGTTTCAGAGTCCCACTTAAAATCGGAAAAACAAAGCCTCTGAGAAAAGACATCAGCTGTCTATCTCACAATATTGTTCCATGTCAGTTTTCTTTATCCCTCACACTTAAGCCTACATGGTTGTGAAATGGGTCTTAAATTGGATTCTAAGTGGTCTTAAAAAGTCTTAAAGTCTTAAATTTAACTTGATGAACTATTGAAACCCCTGAATCCAGCACATTGAATCAGCATCAGGGAGCTTCATCTGTGGATTTTGGTTATTCTAGAAAATGTTTATTATAAAATGGCCATTTTAAGAGATTCACTGCGGTGTGAAAATGATGGGCTAACTCTATATTTTGCTTTCTTATGTTTTCACAATCCTGAGGCTTCTAGTTTGCTTTTTAATGAGAACATGTCTGTTGTCAGCCGTAGTTTTTGTGATATGTTCACTGGAAATTTTGGGCCTTGGTCAGCCGTAGTCAGCTTGTTGTGTCTTGAGCCTTGAGGCTGATTTTATGTTAGCTACAGTGTCCACACTGTGAACTGCAGAATGACAGTTATTGCCTGAACGGCGCTGAACTGTGATGAAAATAAAACTCAGTTCAAAATCAAGTTGAAATGTCACTTTTACAAATTTGAAGATAAATCCATCATCCATTTTCAAATGTAAAATAAGCAAAAATCAAACATCTGAAAGCTGAATAAAACATCTGACCCAAATGGCCCATACACTAAAAATTTCTGCCTGCCCATAAATCTAACCCAACCACGGAAACAGTCGGGTCTTCAGATTCTAACCCACAAAGAGAGGAGAAAAGATTTACTATGAACAGAACATTTGAGGACCTGTATCTCTATATCAGCCTCTGTTATACATGGAAAAATTAGCTCTTTCTCTTCAGAATAAATGTGACTATCTCTGTGTGGTACTTTGCTCCACAGGAGTGGCAGATCAGCCGCTTGTCTTACGAGTACGACTCGGAGCCATTTGGCAAGGAACGTGACGCTGCCATCCAGAAACTAGCCACCGAGGCAGGCGTAGAAGTCATGGTTCAGATCTCACACACCCTCTATGATCTGGACAAGTGAGTGACAGCCAGTTTCTACAAGCATCTCATGCAGCCGAACTGGTTTGAAACAATGTACAGTGTCATCGACTGCTCTGAATTAGCATCTAGGTGTGTGTTTGTGCTGACTCCCATTCCCTTTTCATTCCTAAAGGATCATAGAGCTAAATGGTGGGCAGCCTCCTCTCACATACAAACGCTTCCAGGCCCTCATCAGCCGTATGGACGCTGTGGAAATGCCCGCAGAGACTATCACGTCTGAGGTCATGAGGAAATGTGCCACACCCATCAGTGAAGACCATGATGACAAGTTTGGGGTTCCCTCTTTGGAAGAACTTGGTGAGGGTTTTGTGTGTGTGTGTGTGTGTGTGTGCCATTGCATGCCGGCTTGTTTATATGCACACACTCTATCCAGCACATCTCAGTGTCACAGTGAATGATGAATGTTTGTTTTGCTTGTCCAGGGTTTGAGACGGAGGGTCTGTCCACAGCAGTGTGGCCGGGGGGAGAGACAGAGGCCCTCACAAGGCTGGAGAGGCACCTGGAAAGGAAGGTGAGGAGACATTATACTGTTTGTTATATGTGCACAATGAATATGAATGTATTTCTGTCATTAACTTTGGCTCTAGCTTTTTTTTTTTTTTTCAAACTTATACTTAACTTACTTACCTTACTTTTAGTTGCATGACTATACTTTCAAACTTGCATGATTTACCATTTTAATCTAGATGTTTCTTGTTTTTCCACTAACTACAACTACTAGGCTAACTGATGGTAATCTTAGGAAGTGTGGTCATGTGACTGGTGATTCGCACATGCATTTCTGTGCATGCACATTCTGTGTTGATAAATGAATTGATTGGTTTGTTTGACAGAGTGCTCAGCTGCTTTTATAACATAACATACATTGTAAAAGTTTCAGTTTCATGATTCAGACAGTTTTTCATAGATTCAGATCAATCAGGTATCTCCCAGCCCTAATTCCTCTATAGACTTGTTCTTGGGTGGTCACAAGCATACACTTGATGACACTGAAAGTGTTTTAGAAAGCCTGCAACATGATGGAAACTGTCCTTGCTGATGCATCTTTACACATCAGGATAGTTTTAGCAAAAGATACAGATACAATGTTATTTGGTGCAGCACCTCATCTCCATTAAACATTGCAGCAGGCAGTGGGAAACAGAGGCCTGAGATGCTCTCTCAGCATCTCTGGACACTTTGTCCATCTGACACAGCACCTGTGGCGGGGATGGAAAGGATTCATGTTACCTAGAGTGAGATAATCTGGATCTCATAATCCTTGTGCATGGATAAGGCTTGGATCATTGAGCTGTGCTGTCTTTTGATGAATTCTTGGCAGCCTCTCTGCACCTGGGTGCTCTGTCTCTTTTTGAGTAACCTGGGTATAAATAAGTGCATTACAGTGGCAACAAGGCAAAAGAGCATTTGAGATAAACTTAGGGGACTGAGATCAAAATCAGTTCCTTTTTTATATTTAGCTAATTTTAATGTCATTTGCAATGTCCCTCAACTTTTGCTATGCAACAGTTAATATCCTGCTTGGTGTCTTTGGCATTTATTCATGTTCAGCACCAGATTAATGTAGTTTTGAACTAGTGGGCTTAAATTGGAGTCAGATTCTGCATATCTTGATATAAACGTGGACATGGCTTGATTTGCATCCTCACCACTTTCAGGCCCATGTGTAGCACCGGCATTGGAATTGGTCCAATATAGGTTGTGTATCATCGGTCTGAGCAGTTCAGATGATGGTTGGTCTTTTTTTTACAGGCATGGGTGGCCAACTTTGAGCGTCCCCGTATGAACGCAAACTCCCTGCTAGCCAGTCCCACAGGCCTCAGCCCCTACCTGCGCTTTGGATGTCTCTCCTGTCGCCTCTTCTATTTCAAACTCACTGACCTGTACAGGAAGGTATGAACGACCACAGACATTTGTTGTTTGAATGCATGAGGCCGTGTTGTAGGTCTTAAAGGATGTATTTTTTTTTTGTTGAAATACTTTGCAGTTCTTCTGTTATAGTTAAACATAGCTCAGGCCACACTAGATGTACTTCATATGCCACCATGTAATCTTGTTTATTCTCTTACCAGGTCAAGAAGAACAGCTCTCCGCCTCTCTCCTTATATGGCCAGCTCCTGTGGAGGGAGTTCTTCTACACAACCGCCACCAACAACCCCTGCTTTGACAAGATGGAGGGAAACCCCATGTGTGTCCAGATCCCCTGGGACAAGAACCCTGAGGCACTGGCCAAGTGGGCTGAGGGGCGGACGGGCTTCCCCTGGATCGATGCCATCATGACGCAGCTGAGGCAGGAGGGGTGGATACATCATCTGGCGAGGCATGCTGTGGCCTGCTTCCTCACCAGGGGAGACCTGTGGATCAGCTGGGAAGAAGGCATGAAGGTAAGGATGGAGGCACTGGGAAAGAGCAGCGTGATGGGAGGAGGGTGGGGAATGAGAGGAAACAAGTGACTTGTGAATCCATGTTCTGAGGATGGTTTGAAGGTGAGCAGGATGAAGTGTAGGAAAATTAGGAGAAAGACAGGAACTGCATGGGTATATTTCCCTGGTCTAATGAGAATGTTGACATTTTAACACAAATATCACTGTTTCAAATAAGAACGTAAGACCAGGTTCACACAGAATAACAATAAAAGACTTCTAAATGTGCTGCTCACTATGAGATAATGTAATGCAAGACGGTTATAAGCTTGATAAAGTAGTTCTCCATTTTATTTTAGTGTATTGTGTCCTGGTATATTGTGAGAATTGTGTAATTTGCACATTTGTTTGGGTTTTTTTTGTTTTTTTTTTGTGATTCCATTTTGATTAGCCACCACTCTGATAAAATAATTACAGCCTCAAGTGATTTAGAAACGGAAGTAGTTCATATTGTGATTAATTTGTGCAGGCTTAATTACTACCATGCAGAGTCTTTGACTGTCCCCTGTGTCTGTGGTCTCTGAAGGTGTTTGAAGAGTTGCTGTTGGATGCAGACTGGAGTGTGAACGCCGGCAGCTGGATGTGGCTCTCCTGCAGCTCCTTCTTCCAGCAGTTTTTCCACTGCTACTGCCCTGTGGGTTTCGGGAGACGCACAGACCCCAACGGAGACTACATACGGTGAGGGTCACATGGCTGTTTGTATGAACTATCCTTTGACAAGTGGATATTGATGTATAGATTAACCTATGCCCCCTGTGGCTATTTTGTCTGGACAGTTGGCCTTGATTACATCAGTAGGCCTGTTATTTACGTGGTGCAGTTTGGGCTACATTATCACAGACACCCTGTTGCCCAAATTAATAAAAGTGGAAATTTGGTAATTGAATGTGATTATGTAGTAATTGCTAACAGACAACACAATAAATTCAATGATCTAATTTCCAGTTTGCCTAATAAGGATGGTTGAATGCTGCATTATTTGTCAAACGTTGTTGCATACTAGCATATCATTTGATTCCACAGTGTGCCACTCAGCCTCACTTTCTTCATATTGCGCTCCCCTTTTTTTTTATTGTGCATCTGTCTTCAATTGTTGTTTTTCTTCTCTCCTAGGCGCTATCTGCCCATACTGCGGGGCTTTCCTGCCAAGTACATCTACGACCCTTGGAATGCCCCTGAGGAAGTGCAGAGGGCGGCCAAATGTATCGTAGGAGTCCACTACCCAAAGCCCATGGTGCACCACGCCGAGGCCAGCCGCATCAACATAGAGCGGATGAAGCAGATTTACCAGCAGCTCTCCTGTTACAGAGGACTGGGTACACACATGACCCATTTATTAATATGCTTGAAATGATTTTCTTTTGTTCTGCTTTGCAAGCTTTATCCATGGAAATCCATGATTGATAGCTTCTCAAGGTCACGCCATGATCTTAATGGACAGCTAGATGTTAGTGTTGGCTTCAGTATTTATAGGTCAGATTGTGTAGTATTAAGGGATTCGTTTATTTTAATCAGAGTAGGAAAGTCTACCACTTCTCATACTTGCATGGGTGGGATGTATCAAGGTAGCTACTATGTTTAAATTACATGGCCATGATTTTTAGAAATGTCCAATATTACAGTTTCTTTACACAGCTTTTGATATTTTTAGTGCTTTTGAAACCTGAGCTATTCACTGGTCTCAGATTAAAGCACTATCTGAAATACTACATACAACAAGAGATCAAGTCTTTAATAAACAAGTGTGATCTTGTGGCAAGTTACAACTCTCTGGTTGCTCTTCAGGACTGTTGGCGTCTGTACCTGCCAATCCCAACAATGGCACAAATGGAGGTAACGCTGGAGGAGCGAATACAGGGACGGGCGCCTGTCCGGCAGCGTCGACTGAGGACCCTGCCATGCAAGAGGGACCCTCTCAAACAGGTAGAGATGGGTTCATGTCATCATTGGCTCAGACATTTCTTTTCACTGTTTCACAAACGCTCTAGACAAGATATAAGATATCACTCCATTTAAGTGTTTATCGTGTCTCTTAACATGCATCCTCTTGAAGATTTTATGGCGTTAATATTTTAACAGTGCTAGAAATTCAAATGAATCTCACCACTCTTGGCCTACATAAAGGCTGTTTTGGGTCAAAATCAAAACTGTATATCATACAGTGAGATTTTCACCATTATTTGAAATCAACACACTGAAGAGGAAAAGATTTATACATATGAGTTTTTCACTTGGCAGTCTGACACTGTGTGTATGTGTGTGTGTGGTGTGGTGTATCAGATTTAGCACATGTGATACACCAGTGCATTGAATAATGGGTGTAACTGAATTACTTTTGTCACACCCCAGTAAATAAGCAACACATAATAGTAAGCTGCCAGGCAGGTTGCACAGTGAAGTAGGAGGTTTTCATCTATCAGTGACAGTCAGTAAGTGAGTTGTTTCAAATTGCTGTACTCTTGCTGTGACATATTTTGTCAATTAATTGATTAGTCAGCTGACAGGAAATGTATCAGTTGTGCTAATTTTGATTATTACAGTTGTGCTGATATGTTTTGCTTAATTCACTCAGAAAAAAGGTTACACAAGTGACAATTTGACAAGTAGCCACATCACTTTGGGCTTCCCATCAGCATTTGTCATTATTCTAAACACAGTAGACTACATGAATAATTGATTTTTAAAAAATCCATAAACTAATCAACAAAGAAATTCATTAGTTGCAGCCTCAGTGCATTTTGTAGTAATGTGCTTCATTTTGTTCACTGTTTGAATTCAGGCAGAGGACAGTCCACTCAGAAGCGGCGGCACGACGAGCCCACACCAGCAAACAGCTCTAAGTCCCGGAAGCAGAGCAAGTAGTGTGTGAGAGGCTGAGTGGAAAAGGAGTCTCAGTCTGGACTGTCTCTGCCGTCCAGATAGCAGCTCTGTCCCGACACAGGAATAAACTGTAAACACACAACTGCAGAGGAGACGCATCCGGCTGCAGCTTCTGTGTGTCCACCCTCTCCTTCAGTCAGCTGGGTCTTCATCTCACCACCGGGTCACAAGTAGAGAACTGCCCTTTTTGCTCTTAGCCTGAATGCTTTGACATCCTGATACTTTTGAAAATGTAAATTTGGAATGGAAACATTCCTTGGCTGTGCTCACACAGGTGGGATTGCATAGATTAAAAGCACAGGTGGATCTTAAATCCTGATAAACAAACTTCTCAGTCATTCATATCAAGCACACGAGGACACACTTATGAATGTAAATAGCTTTGACAATTATTTTTTCCTCCCCACATCTTTTAGGACACAAATGTCAAATGTACAGTTTTAGTGGGGACTGTCAGACTGGCCGGTTTGGTGATAGAGTCAGTTCTTACAAAGGCCATCAAATATTTTGTAAGCACTTATTCTTTTTAATTTCCAACTTTTGTATATTTTGTTGTGGGGGTTTATTAACCTCCTTTGTAAATAATAAATATGAGTCACCAAAACTCAGTTGTACTGTGAATGCATGTGCTTTTCTCTCCCATGTGATCGTAAATCTATTTTTGTATCAAGATTAACCAAATTGTAACTGTTGGCAATTGGCAATAAAGGACAAAAATATTGTTGTATCCTGTTTTATGTGGCTGTGTTTGTGCTGCTGTATGCTGCCACCAAGTTTCAGCTCTTCATCTATCCCTTTCAAGAAAGAATATCTTTAAGCATAAAATACATCTTAGAGTGCCATATTAATTATTGTTAGACCAATATTGGACAGTATTTGCATTTATTTATTTGTTTATTCATTAATTCAATGATTCATGTAAAACATCGGCAGGACAGTGGGTGTGTAGGAGGCTGCTCCTCAGTGAAGATTGAATAAGGTCAAAATTGACCCCACAGATAAAAGAGTTTAAAATGTGTGCGGTCAAAATGTTTAAAAGGCTCAAAAGTCAGTTTTTTACACCGACGTTGATTGAACGTTCACGTTTATACCATTTTTTCCACCAGGATTTCCACTGGTTATATTTTGAGTCGTTTATCTTCAGAATGAGCATTCAGCAGCTGTATTCAGTATGTCGAGAATTTCTTTAACGCAGTACCATGCAAACTCCCATTTCCAGCCTCACTGGGTTAAACTAGGTTCATGTTAATATTGACTTGGCTTTTTGTGTCGTGCTGAGCACAGAGGCGCACCACACCAACACACACCAGCCTGTGATCTACATGTTTCATAAGCGGCGCCGGTCACGTTGCTCGGCTGCACAGATCACATCCACATGTTTGGCGGATGTGCGTCTTTCAGGATCAGGATTCCTCTCGGAGTTTGGAGAAAGCTGTGCGGTCTGAGGCGCAGCCACACCGCAGATCTGACCGAGTGGATCCCCTCTTCACACGCACAGGGATGCACATTGTCCCCACCCCATCCGGTCCAATAGCCGCCGCGCACTGGTCGGCGTCTTTTCACACAAACTGGGCTGAATCGGCTGCACAGTGACAGACAGACAGACGCGTTGGAAATGACTTCGGACAAAATGCAGAGGAAACCTGTCCGGCTCATAGCGGCGGCTTGTAATAACCTGGGGATCGGAAAGGATGGGCGGCTGCCTTGGCGTTTACCGTAAGAGTGAATTACTTTTTGTTATTTAATGCATGCAGTCTGGTCTTAATTGAGGTGATGTAAGAGCCTGCATCTGTGATATAACAGTAATATCGTACAACATGCATGTAGGGATTAACTACTTATAACTTACCAGGGTACTACAGATTAATACTGAAGTAGAAGTAGAGGTACTGCTGTAAAAGTGTGTGATTAAAAATGTACGTGGAGTTGAAGTTACTGGGTCACTTTGTTATTTAATAACTGTGTTAGGCCATTATCAAAGGAGAGGACAAGGTTCAAAGTAGAGGCTTTTAAAGGGGCATTCTGCAGAACTGATGGAGGTGAGGACCCTGTGGACTCGTTTTCATTGTGCACATTGGAAATTTGGAAATGACAGAAAAATAGAATCACTAAAGCAGAGGCAGATTGCTCTTCTCGCCTTTGCAGACTGGGCTTTTATTATTATTTATTTGTTGATCATTTGTTCTCTGTAATGGATCTGATTTAAAATGTAGTTAAGTGCAAAACTCAAGCAAAAACAGAAGTATTTAAGTGAAAGTACAATTACTGACACTAAAAAGTACAAGTACACAAAAAACTTCTCAATTACATGAACATGAGTAAATGCAAGAGTTATTTCCACCTCTGCTTGTTACTTATTTACTTACTTACTTACTTATCTATCTCCTATATGAGACTGACATGCTGCTGCACCAAATTTACAATCATTAGCAGAGGCAGATTTAATATATGTGCTGCACTACATTTATCTGACACCTGTACTGTAGTTACTAGTCTTCAGAATAATAAAATAATGATGTATCGCTCCAGTAGTTGACAGTATATGGAGCAAGCTGCAACCATAAAACAGGTCTTACAGGTTAGTGCATTGATAATCAAACCCTCTGAAAGGAAGCAGCCTTCAGTACGACTGCTTTAACTTTTCATTCTTCACTTAATTTTACTGCTAATGCTGCTACACTTTTGCTCATGTATCATTTTCAATGTACTTGTTTTTCCAGTATGATTGTACTACTTCTACATAAGTTAAGGGATTTGAGTACTTTTTCCCACCACTGAGTATTAGAGTGATTTATCACAGTAATATTTGTGGAGACACTGTCTAAAACCTGAACTGATAATCATATGGACCCTCCAGGCTTCCCTACCAAAGAAAAAGATCTACCTAAAAGAAAGGGAAGCTGTTAGAATTAGTGATTTCATTAATGACTTGTTGTTTTTTCTCCTTCCTGTGTAATTAAAACCTTCCACAGGTCTGAGTTGCAGTTCTTTCTGAGCAACGTCACCCGAGTGTCCCGGCCAGGTAAACATCACCTGCACCTGCACAGCGAGGAGAAGCAGAGGAGGCTTTCTCTCTGTTGTTGAAGACTGTCTGCATGTCAGCTAAAATCTAATGCAAACCCTTTAAAAATTATTTAATCCATTGTGCAGCATCTCTGTTGAGTTTTTAGATTAATTTCACACATGATGGGATTAATCTTCATTTCTTGTCACTTCCAGGAAAGATGAACTTGCTGGTGTGGGGCAGGCTGTGCTGGTACTCCTGCCCACACAGTTTGTTCCCGATGAAAAACACCCTGCATGCAGTTCTGAGTAAGACACTGAGGTGAGCTCTCTCTCTCCCACGCTCGCTCCATCTCTCTCTCTCTCTCTCTCTCACGCATACACACATACACACACACACACGCACCTTGTTAGAAACGAGGGGAACAAGCAGCATCTGGAAGGCGTTCGAACATGTTACACGTCCTTCACCTCTCCACAGAATTATAACCACAACAGCC
>OMLB01045662.1:8418-27790 GCA_900302555.1 Myripristis jacobus | reverse complement strand
GCTAGTAAGGGAGAGAAACTGAATTCAGAGCTCAGTTAAGTGTGAATGGCACACACACGCACACACACACACACACACACATGCACCTTGTTAGAAACGAGGGGAACAAGCAGCATCTGGAAGGCGTTCGAACATGTTACACGTCCTTCACCTCTCCACAGAATTATAACCACAACAGCCGATGCCTCGTGTAAAATATGTTACAGCAGCAGCAAACACAAACACAATCGCATGACTAAGCACTTCACTGCAAAAAAACAACTCATTTAGTCTCTTATTCAGTATCAAAATCTTGTTTTTTCTGAAAATAAAGTTTAAAAAAAGGTCTGCCAGTGCAATGAGATCATCCCAATGGTTTCCTCATCAACTTGTCTCCAGAATTTTCTCGAATCAAAAGTCATTTTCTTGATCCTAGTGGGCTGATCAGCCTTATTCTGCTTGTTCCAACGTATTTATGACATGTTCCCAGAGAAAATGCTGAAACTGCATTGAAAACAAGTGGGACTGTTGAATCTCATTCTCGATTCCAGATGTGGGAGCTGCAAAAAGCTTAGTGTTAATAAATGTCTTATAATCTAAAATAAATGTGCTTATGATGCTGTTATTAATACACTTCTATAGTTTTATTAACACATATTAATGTTAATAAGTATCTTATAAATGACTTATAAGGGCCTTATTACCTAATAATTAACACTTATTGCAAGAACCTTCTCAAAATTTCCTCCATTTTTTTTCCTCATTACAGCTGGAGAAAGGGAGTGTTGCTGCTTTTTGAAAACTTTTGGGCACGTAAAGCCCTTTGAGACTGTAGACAGTGATACTGGGCTTTAGATAAAGTTGAACTCGAACCTTAATATGAAGCGTTACCAGTTTTATCACTAAATGTGAGACTTATTAAGATTGATGAATTTTCTTTTCTGTCTTTGTTTCTGTGTTGTGGTGTCTCCTCCTGCAGCGCTGCTCCTGATCACGCCCACTTCCTCTGTCGGGACTTTGAGAGCAGCGTCCGCCTCGCCGCGCTGCCTCCGCTGGCTGACGTGATAGAGACCATCTGGGTGGTTGGTGGGTCTCGGGTGTACGAGGTAAAGCGGCCCGAGCCGTACATCAGCTGGCCAGTATTTTCAACCAATATTACCTCATCACAGATATATTGACGTAGGTGTATACACTGACCAAAGTGCAAAAAAAGAAAAGATAACATAATAACAGAGGGAAACATCTCAGTAGAAAGCACTTGAATTAGTGTCCGAGTCCTCAGGAGGCTCTGGAGACCCTCTGCCCCATTATAAGTCAATGGGAAATATGTGAAATTTTCAGCAAAAACTTGTTTCTACTGCAGTTTTGCTTGTTTTTAGGATTGTTTTCAGGGAACAAGTTTAAATATGTTGCAACAAGGCAGAACAGCACACTAGCACCGAGAAAATGACACAAAATTATTTCAAAGATTTCTGAAAATTCTGGAAACACATTGATTAGCTTTGGACTGGTAAGATTGTCCTATCCCAACGGCAAATTTGTTACTCGACTTCAGAAAAAAAAGGCAAAGGCAAATGTATTTGTATAGCACATTTCGTACACAATGCAATTCAAAGTGCTTTACATAAGAGTGCAAGAAGCATTAAAACAGAAATTAAAAACACAAAATGAAAAAAACAACACAAGACATTAAATAGACAGGAATTAAAACAATATGTGAAAATAATGCAAACAAATAGAATAGATAAAACAAGAGAATAAAAGTTACAGTGCTGTATAAGATATTGATCTAAGCCTTAAATGTGATTTAATAAAAGGCAGTAGCAAAAAAAAAAAAAAAAAAAGGTTTTAGCACTGAATATGAGACTAAATGACTGGGATGTTTTTTTCCAACTATTGTCGTCTCTTTGTGTCCAGGAGGGGCTGAAGCATCCTTGGTGCGACTTGGTCTACCTGACAGACATCATGGCTGACTTTGACTGCGATGTATTCTTCCCTCAGTTTGACAGAAAGGTTTTTAAAATCCAAGACAGGTATGTTTTTGTTTTGTTTGTTGGTTTTTTTTAAATCTCTTCTCCTAACCATCAGCACAGACTTCTCTACCCTTGTGTGTTTTTGAACCCCCTGATGAGAAAACAAGCTCATAAAACTGTTAATTAAAACTCTCGCTCCTGCACTGGCCAGTGGGTGTGAAGCCGCTCACGGGGTGCAGCTCCGTGCTGTGGCGGGAGAACGGGATTTTTGCTCTTTGCCACAAAACAAACATCAGCGCCGAGTTGCAGACAGAGCTGTCATTTGTTTCCATAACCAGGATTATGCTTTGTTGACTTTAGCACCATCAGTTCCTGTGATGTCACTGTAAAGTGTAATGCTGCTCTCCATTATAAATTTATATTTTATGCAACATCATCCATTGAAACGGGCTTGTTATCTCATTTCTGCATTATTAAAAAAAAAACTCCTTTGGGAAATGAGTGGTAGCTTTTGCTCGATCAATCAAAATGAGTCAAGATGGTAGCTGAAATTATATCAGGTCAAACAAATTAGGCGATAAGTGAAAAATGACAGAGCCTCTCTGAATGGTGGATTGTTTTTAGTGATTGTGCCAGGTTTTTTTTTTTTTACATCCCTTGGCATGTTTTCAACGTTTGTGCCTCTGTGCTGCATCCATACACAGCCTCTTGTTGGTCTTTGAGGTTTTTTTCAATAATGTTCCCTCTTTGAAATATTTTTTCCTCCAAGTATCCCATGAACAGTGCAAAAAAAAAGTGTAAAAAAGAAGCCTCGATAAAGAGGTCCAGCCCAGCTCCATCAGTGTGAAACAACCTGAAACTGAGGAGATTTTGTTGTTTCTGTTTTTGCTTCTTTTTCTCTTCTTTCCTCTTGTTTTTAGCCGTATCGCTGCTATGTTTCAACCCACAAATTTTAATTTTTCTCTTGATTTTTGTTTTTGGCTTCCTGATCACAGTGAGCAAACGTCCTTGCTCAACGACCACGGCAGCAGATTGAAACCATAAACACACACATTTGACACCTTTGGGAAAATGTGGTTAATCAAACTTACATTTGCATTTTATTATTGGACTTATTATGCATGACTCATAATTTTTTAATTAGCTTTTTTTTTTTTTTTTCAAAATCACATACCCACTGCAGTACTCAAACATACCCCTAGGGGGTACACACACCCCTGTTTGAGAAGCTCTGTTTTAGTATATAGAACACATAGAATAGACTATAATCTATCTTCTTTGTTTCCAAATAAGGTTTCCTGGTGTACCGAGTGAAATCCAGGAGGAGAACGGCATCAAGTACAAATTCCAAGTTTTCAAGAAGGAGATTTGTGACGAAGAGGAGGCGACAAACTGAGGAAATCATGAAGCGGCTACAGAAAACTGTCTGCTCGTGTCCCTCCGGTGCCTTCTGCGTCCAAAATGTTCTGCAGAATCGGCTCCCAGTCAGACTGCAGAGACTTGAACCCAAACCCACGATGTGGTGTGACCGCACGAATGCCACGGCTGCTGGTGTTAAGTGAATGCTGAAGACCAAGTTTACACATTAATATAGTCATGTGGCATTTTAACCAGTGGAGGTGACATTTGAAACACTGTGAGCAACAGCTGGCCAGTTGTATGGTTGTTTTGCTGGATTTTTCCATTCACTGCCATTCGATGGGATGCTGCAGCCTTCATTTATCAGCCTCTTCACTTCTTCTGTTCTTCCTGAGGGCTCAGACATGCAGTTACATCACAAACAGCCCGTTCACCAGACACACACACATAAACACACACACACGCACAGGACCACACACACTCCCTGCTGTCACCTTGTCCCCCTGTCAGTTTTTCCATCTTGTTCCCCTCTTCAGTGATATTGTGCCTGGACCAAAAACCAATATGCCTCTCAGTGAGGCAGCGAGCCGCTTGCGTCAGCGCTCAATTCATCCTCGCTGGGGGCATCGCTGGGGGATCTGTGCCTCTCTAAACCCTCACAACAGCACCGGGTTACAGACTGAAGGGTGAATTACAGCTGTGGTTCGCCCACTGAGGCCGGATAATGGAGTGGAGCCACATTAATTAACAGCCGAGTCCTTTACCATGAGGGATATATCATCGCTGAGACGGGCTGATGGAAAAATGTTGCATGATGTCATGTGGAGGACCAAAGTCTTATGCTGTGAATAAAAAGGCTGTCACCACGTTGCTGTTACTGGAAATATTTACTGTGCAGTTTTATGGCTTATCAGAAAGGAAAATGAATTAATGTTAAAAATTTGCTAAATGGAGCTTTGTTTTGGAAATTATTTTTCAAGATGGAAGGAGTTATTAACGCATAAATTACTACTTTGTGTATTTCTTCATGGCTCATGTTGTATGTGATGCTTTGAGCCACTAGATGGCGACGTAACAGTGACAAAAGGTACATGAGGCCTGTGCTGGTTACAGATGATCCGTCTGAGTGGAAAGATATGCTTTTTCATGTATGTATTTAATACTTATTCATTTATTGAACCTTTGTCTCACACAACAATTACAGTGTCATTTACAGTTGATTTGATTTGACCAACAGCCACAAGCCAAATACATATATTTTTAATTTTTATGTTTCATTTTGCTTCACAAGACGTTGTGTATAATGTAATATTAATCTTTATTTGCATACAGTACAACGACAATGGCACTTTGCAATGGGGCAAATTTAAAAAAGAATCACATTAATTAATAACATATCACATTAATTAAGTAAAAAGAGCCATGTAAGCACAGCTCGACACATAAAGGCACAGTGAGCGAATGAAGCCGGCATGCAAAGCGAGAGGTCAGTGACAAAGATCAGAGCGAATAAGCGAGAGAATAATAAAAAGGCTCCTACATCAAAGTCTATACCATGAGCCCGGGTGGCAAAGGTCCAACCACCTCTTGTCTCAGTCCTTGTCACCGCCAGCTGGGAGCTGCCCGAGGGCCTCAGGCTGTGATCTGCCTCATATGGGGGGTCGCTAATGTCGCTTGTTGCCAGGCAATCCGTCTCATCAGGACCCGCATGCCCTGCTGGTTTTCACTGCAGATCTCTAATCAGGGTTTGTTTTACCAGGGTTTGGATGCAGCTAGTTAGTTGGCAAGACATAAAACCAGCAGGACTAGAGCTGAAAACCACTGCTTTACATACTCAGCAGCTCTAAACCTAACTGATAATGAGAGTAAAGGTATTTTAATAAGATAATAATATCAGTATGACCCTCAAAGACAAGAAGTTGACAGCTGAACTCAAGTGCCTCCACCTCACCCCGTGCACTTTTTTAGAAATGTGATCTCTGATGCAACGTGAACTACAGGTATTGAGATCTATCCGGTTTTCAGAGTTGACTTTTCATATGCGTGACATTTATACCAGCCTACAGTGTGTGCCCTGTGTGTGTGTGTGTGTGTGTGTGTGTGTGTGTGTGTGTGTGGCTGTTATCTGGGAGTGTGGGTATAATCTCTGCTCAGACTGGATAAATGAGAAGAGGAGAAACTCCCTCATGTAATGGTAGACGGGAAGAAAAGCTTATCTGTGGCCGCTGTGTAAACATCAAAAATCTCAATCCACAAGGCAAATGTAAACATGAGCCATGAGCTGCAACCGAGAGCCCTGACTACTAAATGTATTGTGTAATTTGAGGTTTTCTTCCCGTTACATAGTAAAAGAAAAAAAAATACAACATGCTTGGACTTGTGATACATTATTAAAGTTGCAATAATCTTGTTTTTCATCTACATTCACTGCTTATGCAGAATACAGCTGAATACTTTGAACTTTTTCTATCTTTCTTCTAACTTAAATCCCACTGACCTCAAACCTGGGGGTATTTACCACCTCAATAGTTGTCAATGCTTTGGCTTCTGCTGGAAATCACAGGTTTTAATTGCAGATGTCGTCTGTTCCCTGTGAGTTACGACCCATAAAAGCAATGTGTAAGCGTGGCTAATATCACCCGGTGTCATGTTTGAAATGGAAGAGGACAATTTATACTCCCTCCTATTAACCTCTCCTGCTTGCCTGTGTAATTCAAAAGAGCATAGCCAAGCGGCGGCGGAGGATGGCGTGACAGTCGACCGCTGGAGCCGCGCACAGAGGACGGGGGAACATTTTGGTGAGAAATAGAGGTTGTGACATTTTTGTATTTGCACACCTGAGGCTTTGCTCGCCGAGTCTTAAAGGAATGATTTCTCTCCACAGATAAAAATCAAAGTTCCTGCTGGACTCCAAACATTTATTACCTTCTATTTTTTGTAAAAAAAAAAATGGGAAGAATTCAAAGGAGCTGTCAGGTTCCTGTGTAAAACGAGTGACCTTCAACACCGCTCTGATGGCGTACTTGAGGCACTCTTGAAGCTCCTCGGGGGGTTCCACGCTGTAAATGGTCTGAAAATGAACTCCAGTCAAACATCCGCCTGCGAAGCTCAAATTCATTACTGGATGCACTTTCGCATCATCTGCCCAGTAGCTATTGCCATGACGACGGACCCATGCTGAGGGGGATACAGACTACAGCAGATGGGAGGTGGAAGTTGGTAATGTGTATTTCTGCCTCCCTCTGGACACACAAGTCCCCCCCCCCTGTCTTCACTGTGACCCCCATCATCCACATTACCACAGGAAAGGGACCTTGAAGCATTAAGTCATGGCTTCATTAGCTGTGAAGCTCGCTCCCCATTAAAAAGTGCTCTTAAGCATGTTTCAAGGGCTTCTGCTGGCTTTAAAACATTAAGCCGTATTTAAAACGAGATACAGTACGCTCTGCAGTGCCCCGGCTTCGTTTATACGATGCTCAGCGGCACAGAATATTGATTTTGCGGCCTACACTAAAATAACCATGTGAGCGCTAACCCACAAGCACTCGTATACATCTTTGTGCCTCGGCGTGCTGCACAAAGCCATATAACAAACACATTAACAATGCCCAAGGTAAGGGAAAATCAATTTTGCATAAATGAACTGAAACTCAACTGCTCTTTGTATTAAGGCTGCAATATACGCCCAAATAAACCACCTTCAATCACAGGAACTTTACTTTCATTCCTTCCCCTATCTCATGGTGTGGGTGCATTTTGAAGCAACTATTTGAAATGGTAATGAAGTGACATTTCAGTAGTGAAATAGCTTATAATAAAGTGTCTCCATCTGTAAAGCAACAATAAAATATCTGAGACACCGTTAGATTTCATCCCTGAGGGGAATTGTTGTGCTGCCAAGAACATTGTGTGAAAATGAGACACTGGCACCGGCTGCAGATAAAAGGGTTTGGAAAGCCTTGTTTGTGGAGCTTTACTCCACTGTATTATCAGTAATGCATTGGATAGATGTGTCAACACGTCTATCATCAAACAGTTATATTATGTCATGTGGCATTTCAGATTAGGCTATTGTGATGAGGTAACTTGTAAATAGGCTGTAATAAATTGTTTATCTGACAAAGGGCTGCGTCTTCTCCAAACAGCATGAGACATTAAATTCCCTTCCGACTGCTTCACATTTTAATGTTGCTGCTGGAAATCATTACACAGCGAGCTTCATCTTTTCTAACATGAATTTTTCACTTGCAATAAATACACCCTGGTTTTTATGTATAGCACCATCGGGATCGGTCCTTGACACCCACATCAGTCGTCCGCTTTTAAAGGGGCGACAGGGTTAAAGAGCGGCCTCTCTCTCCGTAGCTGCAGTTTGCCATAGCTCGTCTCAAAGTCCTTCTTAGTGCCACTCAGGGGCTTCAGACTACCTGTCCTGATGTCGTAGCCGTGTGCCCTCAGTCTCTGGATGCGGTAGTTCACTATTTGAGTGGTGAGCTCCAAAACGGTCGGAGTCTCTATGATCTGTGCCATGCGGATCCCAGAGGAGAGCAGGCCCTGAAAGCGCTCGGCCAGAATAGTTTCAGAGTAGTAAAGCAGAGCCGGGCATTCGAGGACGATGCCCCGCAGCTCTGCCTCCGAGCAGCCCATCGTGTCCTGGGCGTAAGCCAGGGTGTGACGCATGCTGTCTGGGTTCAGCTCGGTGACGAAGCCCCTCAGTTTGGAGAGCAGGCGGAGCAGCTCTGCGGTGGTGAAGCCCTTGTCTCTCAGGAACAGCAGGTTCTGCCTCAGCACCTCAGGGGGTTTGAGAAGGACAAACGGGTTCTGACTCAGCAGCTTCTGGAGCCAGATCCTCATGTTGGCCTCGTCTCCTCCGAGCTCCAGGTAGGCCTGCTGGAGGGTGCGGACCATCACCTCGTTCTGGCCCACCGGCCGGCTGAAGCTCTGCGGAGCGCTGGCCATGAGCTTGGTGATGATTCGCTTGTTGAGGTGCAAGCTCTGGAAGTAGGCGATGTTGTCCCGCTGGTTGACGTGGTGGCTGGACGAGGTGAAGAAGGAGGCCGGGAATTTCTCAATGATGCCCACCAGCTCTGTCTGGTTTGGGCACACTGACACCCACAGCTCCCTCTGGGCCCGCACCTGATCCGGGCTGCACAGGATCGCCTCAGGGTGCAGCGCCAGGATGCGGGCAACGATGACGCCTGAGGCTCCCATATCCTTGAGCAGGTCAGCTACCTCCGTAACGTAGGCGGGGCTCTGGTGAAGCACCCAGCCCTTCAGCTTTCGGATCTTCTGGATGTCCACTGAGAGATCGTAGAGAGCCTCCACGGTGTGCCGGTTCTCCGCCGAGCTCAGTGTCGCACATGGCCTGAGGTTTGCAGGAAGGGCTCTGACTGGCTGGCACCGCAGACACAGGGTCGCTGCAATCAGCCGCAACATCGATGCAAAAGTCCTGATCACCTGTGGCAGGGAGAGGAGAGGGCACTGCAGCAAATGACAGCCAAGCAGGTGGCTAACCTAACTAGTAGCTAATAATATTAACTTCACCTACCTGAGCGCAGCAAAGGATGATGGACACCCTATTATAAATCCAGATATTATTCTGGGCAAGATACACCCACATGGTCGAGTTAGGGTTATGGTTGGGTGAGGGCTTGTTCTTGGTGGGTGTATCTCGCCTAAAACGGTACCTGGAAATATAGTAACACACGCTGCACACTGGCAGCTCGGACAGACAATTACAACCGTGTAAAACAGCTGATTCCACAGCAGCTTCACGCTCGAACAACATGAGGGGAATCAGGTAAAAGCTGTGACGCCGGAAGGCCCATCATGACCTGCTTGCAGGGCGTGGGGGGTGAGAGTCACCGAATTCAATCAGGCAAAAAAAATAACATGAACCACAACATGCCGAGAAGCAGCTTTAGCAACCATAAGAAAATGTGTAATGTATTAAATTCCTGTTGATCAGACAGGGCTGGCCCATATATCAGAATTACATTAATATCATGATATAAAACTGGATACCTGTTGTAGCTGTTCTGCTATTTGTTTCTATGTGTTCCTTCATCATATCCACATTGCTAAATATCTTACTAATTATTGACTTGAGACTCAAAAGTGATGCCTGTCATTTTGCAATCTGCCACCAACCACAAAACCCCCAGAGACCCTCTTTCATTTTATTATTTTTCCCCCCACCGACAAACTGTCTAGCTTGACTGATTATGGCGCTTCAAAGTGAATTATCATCTTAATCTTAATCAATTGTTGATATGGAATTCGTATTTAAAGGCTCCTGGACTGATGTTACACATACATCCTGGTAAATAAAGGTAATCTAGTCTAGCTGCAGAGGTGTGCAGGTCTAGTTTAGTGGGTGAACGAGCCAGCCGGTCTCTAATCTAATCTGACCGCTTCAACATGAATAATCCATCAGAAATTAAAGCAGACAAGCCTGGTTCATGTAGCGAGGCTTTTAGTGCAATGAGAAATTACGACCACACATTATTATTATTATTATTATTATCACAGGCCCATTATTGCCATTATGTGTTACATGACACATTAATGGACACTGAATTAGCTCAGGCAGTGAAATTATTTCAGAATAAAAGACTTCCGCGCACTTCTTGCTACTGGGCTATTAAATAAAAGACGGATAATGTTTATCTGGCGTGTAATAAGCGACTGTGCATCTAAACCGCACACATTACCGAACAGTACACGAGTTAACACAGCCGTACCTCTAGACTTAAGTGTTTTAATAGTGTAGAGGTTTTATTTTAGGTGTTTGTTAGAAAATGAGTTACCTTTAGCAGCGGTCAGAGGATGTGACGTCCGGTTATGAAACTGCTTTTCTTCCTCTACTGCCTTTTTTTTTTGCTCATTTGCCACAGCGCCACTCAGAGGATGTGATTGGTACTGCAGCACGGAGAGACATTGACACTCTTAAAACAGTTTGTCCCTGTATCAGTATTGTTTTTTTTAACATGTTCAATGTAGAAAACCCAATTTGAAATGTGAGATGCAGCCATAATCACTTGATTTTAAGCCTCTGTTTGCGCCATTCATTTCCCGTTGTGGTTTCATTTTTCCTCCCAAAAGTTCTGGACTTTTATTGCGGCCCATATGTCCAGCAATTAAGTAATTTTTGGCGGAAATATGTATCTAAAACAGCAGCTGGTGGTTCACAAAACCCAGCAGCATACGGGATCCTGATGAGCGTAATCAGCACAAGGCTGAATTGGACTGAACACAGTGAGAGTTTCTCGCAGTTGGTGCTTAATCATGATGCTTGATCACCGGCTCTGCAAGCTGTTCCCTCAGCAGCTCTGCAACTGATGGCGAGTGGGAGGCGGGCTTCATTATAGTTTATCTACTTGTAAACAGATGATAGGCCTCAAAGGAAAACGGATTTATGTTTATTCCCTTTTTATATCCAATATGGTGACAGGGATGAGCTGGTCATTGGGATACACTGCGGTGTGGCACGGTCATCATCTTGTTATTAACAGCCCCTCCGACAGACTGTGCACCTCGCGTATCAAATGTTTTATTTGGTTTTTACGATGTACAGCAGAAAGAATATTTACTTATCAGTCTATTCATAGTGCAAGATTTCACATTTGTGCAACTAAATACACAATTAAACATCCTTTCCTTTGTTTTTGTAGAAGAAATTAGGCAACACTTTTACCTCAACCAATGTTAAAGCACTTGTGATGTAACTTTTTTGTATAATTTCAACTTTTCAACCTCCAGCATGTTTTTTCTTTTATATTTTATTGTGTTGCTTTATGCATTGCACTATTTATTTGATACATCTGACTTTGACTATTCATGGTCATTGCAACAGGCTATTTAGTTCTTTCTCTCAATTTTTCTGCATCACATACGGGTATGCAGCGACACACACACAAGATAAAATGAGACATAGAGAAAGATTTGTCAGCTTAAACATTTTTATTGAGTGATCTGAGTTTCAGCTACAACCAACAAACACCTCAGCAAAGGAAATCGTAACAAATCATGTGGGCCCACAGGACATAAGGTCAATTTCAAGCGACCCGGTATCCGTTTCTTTGATTGCACGTAAAGTCGATCGAAACTCCAGGTGTTATCAACAATCTGAGCAAAGTCACAAGGTCTGCTTCCTTGATGCAGAGTTCCAGCTTTGCCTGGCATAAAACAGGAAGCTGGCCAGAATGCTGCTCCTCTTGTTCCCCTAGGAGCGAGGAGCAAAAAACAAAAGAAGACAGTGATCAAGCAACAAAATCAAGTGTACAATAGATCACACGAAAGCACCAGACAGGAACTTGGAAAAGCAAGAAAAACAGTGTGACTGGACGGGCAAAAAGGACAGGTAGGTGTAAACAGCGGGGTGCGGCGGAGAACAAAGGGGAGCTGGTGGGGATGCGAGTGTGGAGATGCCTCCTGGGTGACTCTGCCACTTAGTGTCAGGCTGCTGTGCTCGCTGTGCAACATTAAAGGAGTACTTTAACTTGCCCCGAATGGAAAACTGCAGACACAAACAGGGCGCTGCATAAATGTGTGTACTCTCAGTGCGGCTTTGTTTTGTTCGTTTATTCACACCACACCAGCGGGGGTGCGTGAAAATTAGAGGCGACTGCGACCTAGGGAGGCCAGAGAGAGCAATGACCAACAACATCAACAGCAACGACTGTGATTAAAAAGCGGCGAGGGCAGCCGCGGGAGTCTGAGGATTTTATTATATCTTCCACGGGAAAAAAGGAGAAGAAGAAGAGAGGGGAGGTGGTATGTTTGTCTGTTAAATCAGGAGACAAGATGGGGAGTTTAGAGTCGAGATGTAAAGGTGGAAGGGGAATTGAAGCTTTTGAGTTTCAGGAGCAGGACTTCAACTGTACCTCCTCCAGCATTTCCCACAAATACCCACCTAACCCTTTCCTACTCTTTCGCTCTCATACTCTGCACCCCTCCCTCCTGCCCTATTTCTCTCTCCTCCTCTCGCTCCTCTCTTTCCTTCTCTCTTTCCCACGAAGGGTCCTGGGGGGGGTCCGTTGTGCCTGGGTATTACTGCGGATTCCTTACCGAAGCTTCCCCACATGCAGTCAGCAATCTGGAAGAACTACAAGCGAGTTCAAGCCTCAAAAAGCCACCGTCATCTCATCAATAAATCATTTTAATGCCCCGTGTTGATGCCGTGGTCCTTGCTGGTGAAACTTTTCTACACGGCAACACAAGCCAACATGTGGTGCTCGTGGTGAGATGAGAACTTGTTTGGCCAGCAGTCCTGTGCATGGAGTCCAAAGCCAATGTGGGAGGTTTTGTTTTTTTTTTTCCCCCAGAAATATGTCATGCATTTAGAGCCTGAGAGCCTGCCAAAACTTGCTACTACAACAAGTCCACAGCTCGCTTATCTGACTTGACACAGAGGTGGTAGAGCAGCTGCTAACCAGCACAGGGCAGCCTGGCTGAGGAGAGTCCTCCAAAGCAGCAAGCAAGGCCTGTCTCCACACACTCCGCAGGCTTTGGAGAAACTCAGAGGTCTGCAAAGTCGGCTTCACCGCCTCGCCCACCTTGTTACAGCCGCACTGAAACCAGCACGAAGAGACATATGTATGTTTCTACATGGGCTGCCAACTAGTCCTGCTGACCTCCACAAACCAGTTTGGACTGAGATCTGCAGCGATGTCCTCCATTTCCCCTGCCCAGAGTCCAGCAAATGACCTGATTTTAGAGACCCTCTTCCATATATATATATATTTGGCACGGCAATCCCTTCACCTACTTCCTGTTGGGTGGCTATAATTAGACTGAAAACAGGGGGTTCTTTCCTGCCAATACATTTTTCATCAGCTCTCAAAATAGACAGCCAGCTTTCAGCACCAAAAAGTTAAGAAATTGACAAAGAGAGAGAGAGAGAGAGAGAGAGAGCCTGTACTTTTCCATTTCCGGTTAAAATCTGCATCTTATCTTTGCCGCTGTGGACCAGAAAAACTCCTCTTAACACCGAGTGCAGAGCAGATTCAACTTTGCACTCTCCTTCCAAGGGATGTGTGAGCATTTGCGTAAGCCTGAATGAAATATCAGTGAGAGGATTATTGATTGTTCCAGTAGTGCTATTCTCTCATGCCATTAATGGGCTCGAAGAAATGTCTTGCCCGAGGACTTGCACAATGCAATGCGAGACTTCAGCGATGTGACATGCGATTATATGCTGGTGTAACCTGTGTCAAATCAATCTGCACACTGCTATTTATTAATGACCCAGAGTCATCTTTTTCCTCATGATGATGGTAATTCTCCTAACTTGAAGGGACACAAGGGAGAGGAAGCGGTGATGCCAGCCTTCTGCCCACAAAATATCTTGTTAGCTAACATTTTTAGAAGGACTTTAATGCCAGCAGCACCATGCACAGGCCCACCAAACAAAGATATCGAGATAATGAACACTATTACAAAAGACAGAGATACACGTTATGAAAGCATGACAGAATATGAACACTATGAAAAGCATCTGTTACATAAGAAAGATGATGAGCAGAAATATTTCTTTCATTCCTGTTCTTGTGCCAGACTCTTTGCCTTTCCCAGGGACCTCTGCATCGTTTTAATTGTTGTGAAGTTCTGTTTTTTCCCACATTACACACACACACACACACACAAAAAAAAACATTTGCAACTGCCGTGCAACAATAATGGACAGATTAGACTGCACCTCAAGATTCATTTCAGATTGGTTTGCTCAATGGAAAGGAGCATGACGGTACATATAATATGCACTGCATGCATTTGCAGATGTGCAATCATGCCTGCACGCACGCAATTCCACACACACACAAAACACGCATGCACACATATACACATATGCACACACACACACACACCCTCTAAGCGCCCTCAGCAGCCCTTGGCATGGTGATAGACTGCACCCACAACAGAGTCAAACCAGTCCAACTGCACATCAACACTATTAAATGACAACCAAGAGCACTGCCTTTTATTTTTCTTTTCTGTCTGCACATCTCGGTTTTCATTTATCTCTGTTGGTTGTTTCACTTTTATCAAGATCAAAAAATTTAAATAAATGACTTTAATGAGTGATGATCTCACGCCCACTCGTGCTACTGTTCATACTGTTCATGTGTCTATGCTAGTGAGAGCATGAATGCATGTGTGCATGTACACACACATACACTTGTGTGCATGTGTTTGTCTGCTCCTGTGTGCCTATATCTTTCAGTCTGAGGTTTGTCAGTGTGTTTGTGTAGACCTTTGAACGTGGAGACAGAAAGGAGGAAGCTGATTTTAGCTGGAGGCGGAACCAAATGACACATCAGAGTCCTGAAACAGGAATGCTTTAAGCGCACGTCCCAGTGTGTGACAGATACATGATCCAGCACACAGAGACAACATGACCACCACCAGGAAAATACAGTTTCTGCTCTTCCTTCTGCTCCACAAGGCCTACAGTGAGGAGCTGGAGCACATATTCAAAGAGGAGGGAGGCCTCATTGATATGGGGTATTGCTTCGGAGCGGATTACATTGTCATCTATAGATCTGCCCCAGACGGAGAGCACCTGCTGGGCAACTCTTCAGCTGATGGCACACCTTCCACAGACCCTCGGGTAAGAGCCGTCAACAACTTGCACCTGCTCGGGATGGAGATCAGTAACCTTCAACACTCAGACTCCGGTACTTACAGGAGGGAGTGCTGGGAGAACAACACCATGGTCATGGAGACCAATCAGCAGCTGACTGTGTGCAAAGAGAAGACTGATGCTGAGGAGATCTCTGTGATGGAAGACGGATGGGCTGAGCTGCGGTGCCACAGCAGTTATACAGGTCTGGAGGGAACTTCTATAAAGTGGTACCGTGAAGTGTCGACCTCGTACAAGAGCATCCTCCTCCTGGACAGCAAAGTGTCACTGGACCCTTTGGAGGAGGAGCTGCGTGGCGTCGTGGAGGTAAGAGATGGTGGTGCATCGCTCCATGTCCCCAGCACAGTTTTAAAAACCAGCCTATCATTTCATTGTGTTGTGATGAATGACGTGAATTGCCTCAGTTTCCATAACATGGACATGCCTGACAGCTATGACGTTTTCGACATTTTCGCTTCGCAAGGGGAGAGAGTGACACTAACTTGCTCCGCTAATCATAAACACCACCAATGGGAGACGCCGCTGGGCACAATCAATACAACCACAAAGCTGCTAACATCAAGTGATGGCAGAACAAACAGTGATCAGCTGCACATATTGGGTGACGATGAAACCCAAAACTATTCACTGGTGATTCCTGTCTTCTCTGACATTTACAGCGGGGAATATTCATGCTTTGAGCCTTTTCTTGTGGTGAGGTACATCCTAACTTTTTGCCGCAGTTTGGAGACAAGACAAAAATCAGTTTCTGAAGGGGGACATGTCGAACTGGAATGTGAGGTACCCAAAGAGGAGTCACACACTGTGCAGTGGCATCACCGCGGAGCTTTGGGAGAAGAAACCTTAATCCACGACTCAAAGGACAAATCTTTAGTCATCCCAGATAATCTGAGGGGTCGAGCGACGCTCTCCGAGGACAGCTCGTCTCTCTCTCTCTCTGGCCTTACAGTGAAAGACGCAGGGACGTACTGGTGTGTTGTTTTAGGCAGCCTTGAATTCCTGGAGGACGCTAATGAATACAAAGGAAATGATGAGGAGGAGTACGACGGCGATGATGACTACAGTGATGACGACGGAGACTGGTATGACGAATACAGGTGCATTTCCAAACAGGACACGATGTTGACTGTTGAAACCAAGAAAGCAAGAAACCTAGGCACTGTCCTTGAGAAGGAGCCCACCCCTGACCCTCCCGAAGCCTCGAACATCACTGCGTATGCCCTCGGGGCCGGACTGGCAGGGCTGCTGCTGCTGGCTGCCGTGATTGGAGCAGTGATTGCAATAAAGAAGAGGGCAAAGACCTCTCCGAAGAAGAGAGGAGCAGCATGTGGGTCCGGACCTCATAAGAGTAAGGACCTAGAAATGAAGGCAGATCCCGGCTGCACTGAGAAGTTAAATCCCGATGATAGATATGATGCTTAACAGCTTTTGCAAGATGCCTTTGAAGAATGTCATATTGAACTGACTGTGCGGTGAGATCGGTACATAAATCATCCCCTCGCCCCTGTATTCTCACCATTTGGGGAACTGTGAGATGATCCCAAACATGTTTTTACACTTCCAGTTTCAAGTCTGTGCCAGTTGTTTTTAGTCTTAGGTGAGAAGGACTAATGCTGAGTTTTTTTCCTCATGAATTCTGTTTAAGTGCATTTGCCTCTCTCAAAATCCCACTCTGTCTGGTGACGGGCAAAATATCTGAGAAATCTCCCGTTTCAAAAAGAAACACATGGCAGCACTGTCACTATGCTCCTCTTCAGTTTGAAATAACAAATGTGCTCTTATAGGTTTCATTGCAAGAACAGCTGATCGATGGTTGGGTGTGAAATGTGAAAATATCCAGGGCAAGTGGTTTGTAATGTGAGAGCTCGAGGTTGTAGCCCATACATACAGACAAACAAAACAAGTTGATGTTTTGTTCCCATTAGAAAGTTGGAGATCTCTGGCTCGTATAACACCACTGAAATGTGACATGGCTGTAATGTGACATTAAGTGAGGGCTAAAAACCAGTCAGGCCACTCTGCTGTCAACAAGGAGCGTAACGACAGCTCTAGACTGAAACGCCGTGCCAGGAAAGCACCTGAAACGCTCTCGTCAAGGCATCAAGTCAGCACAATGTTGTTTTAGAGTGACACTGGCATCAAGTTGTACTCCACATGCAAGTTGTGAATATAACAACAGGTTATACTCGGAACCTTCACTGTTCTTCTTCTTTTCTTTTTCAAATAAAAACCTATTAAAAATATGTTGATTGGAAATGCTGTGACTATATTTGAGCGCATCGTCTTTCCTGCTGAGTTTGTGATTTCATGGCGTTCTGCAGGAACAAGAATTGGGATCAGTTTTAAAGAACAACCACTGCTATCCCTAATGCAACGCCAAGAAGGTGTCGAAATAACTCCAGTGGAGAGATGATAATCAGAAACAAAATTATCATTTGCCGCATCATGCAGTAATGGTCAAAATAACCAAGTAACGACGCACAGTTCCCTCTGCCAGCAAAACCAGACATTGTGTAACCTACTGTTTAAACTTTACAATCCTCTCACACACCAGGAGGCATTATTTATGGAAATAGCACCCTTGCCAAATTAGATGAACCATAAAAATCCAATAATGTAATATAAATACATTGTTCAGGCAATCAGGTTGAGCCAGGTCGTTGTGCAGCATCTGAATATGTGAGAAAACAATAGAACAAAAGAGCAGATTCAAACTGTCACCGATGCTCTGACGCCTCCAGTGATTGGAATAAATGATTTGGCTCTGAGCACATGAACACCACACATGGTGCACATGTAAAGGAAAGATACATTTTGGTGCAGCGTGCAGAACTTACCATTGATCAAAACATCCCACATCTAATGTAATGCTTCACAAGCATAAACCACAATATCCAATCAATACCTATAGACCCCGCAGAGCAAGCAGCAGAGTGGAGCGCCAAGCACCGATATTGATCCACTACTGTGTTTTATGTCTGTGAAGCATCATATGCAATATGTATGTTATGAATTTGTGGCTTGCCAGCTGTGATTAAATATGTTGATAATGTGGGCAAATATAATACATATTTATATGATAGAGTGTGTAAATTCAATTTTAACACATAACTAATGGTAAAAACATGACGCTCTGAGCTGAGACCCTCACAGTCCTCACACTCAGGAAACCGGGCCTCCTTAGGCCCTCTGGGCATTATAAAAAAACAAAACAAAAAAAAAACACAGGTGCTCACGTGTGGGGAAAACACATGCCATCAAAATGAAAGAAAACTGAAATTGTACGACGGTGGTAATGACGTGTGGCTTGACCTGTATTTTCCTGCTCACTCCCGTAACAATACAATGCTCCTTTGTTTTTGAAGTTGTGTGTTTCCTGCTTTGGAACGACGGAGTTGGGGCATTTTTGGGAGTGTCCTGTACCGGGAATCGCTCCCTTTTTCCAAAGAATACAACATGTTGGATCCACTTCTCTTCCTCCAAAGTTGTGGGCAGGAACGAGATTGTGCGGGACTCTTCACCGGATGAAATATATCATTTTTAATGTTGGCTCTGCCATCTAAATGAAGGCTTTTGTTTTGTAACCCACAGCCGTGGACCTGGACCCGGATGTTGGTGCTCCTTCCCTGAGCAGATAAATGTTTTGTTGGGCAACTTGAGATGCAGCAAGAAGCGGCTGTAGTTTGAGTCCTGATTTATTATCGTCATGTGAGCTGACAGTGACATTTTCAGGTAGAAAAAGATCCTAAAACTGAGAGGATTTTTGCATTTGTGTCGAGGGAGCCTGCAGTGACAGGCCTGTTCAGCTGCCAAAAGGGAAATCCTTAGCTCCTCAATAGCGAGGGATTGACTTTCCCTCAGTGACACCGGCGCCAAGTAACTCTACTGTATTCCTCTCACCACCTGACCACCTGTATTGACTTTCTGAATGCACAACAAATATAAATAATGAATAAAAGTCATGCTGCTGCAGCTATTCTCAAACTAAGGCATGCCTGCTGAGGGCGCGTGGGGAACCTTTGAGAATTTGCCCGTGAAGTCATGGAAATTAAAACACTCAAACATCACTTTTTATTTCTCTTTTTCACAATATCACTCTCTCTTTGTGTTACTACATTGTATGATCGTGTCTAACATCTGTGCTCTGCTTCGTCAAAGCTATTTTTAGGTGGAAATTGCATCCAGTGAGTGAGGAGCTGGACGCAGAATGCAGTCCTGCGTCAGCGTGATGTTTGACCTGCTAAGTACAAATCAGCTGTAAACAGATGCCCGCTTTTTTTCCCACAGGCGAAGCTCCACAGCTGCCGTTTACAGCAGCGGACCGGTCAATGAAACGGGTTAAAACTGAAATGTGCACACAAGGTTGTTTTTTCTTATATAATTGTATTTATTTGTTTAATTATTATTTATTATTTTA